>JAQZBX010042086.1:0-22125 GCA_029593785.1 Cabassous unicinctus | reverse complement strand
TGACTGGGGGGCTGCCGGGCAGCCAGCCGTTCATAACTGGAGCCACATCACGGGCACCAGAAAGTTCCCTTCCTTCCCCGTCCCCCTGCTCTGTGGACTGGACGTGCCCAAACACAGGGCAGCTGTGAACGGGCTGAGGTGGGGAGTTCTTCAGGATGTTGTCTGGGAGGGGGCTTCTCCAAAGGAGACCCCGAATTCCCTGAGTATTTCATGTCTACCCAGTGAAGCTTCCTGACCAGGCTAGGACACGCCGGGGACTCTGTGTCCTGTTGACACTAAAGATGACTGACCTGGACGGGGGCTCCCTGTGACCCGGCCCAGTGCCACGTGCTCCAGGTAGTCGCCTCGTCCAGTCCTCGGATGAGCAGCCACTTCACAGATGAGGGACTGAGGCACAGAAAGGCCAAGCACCTTGTCCAAGGGACTCAGACAGGAGGTAGCCTCGGTGGACCCCAGCTCAGCAGAGGACTCCCCTCACCTTTGCCAGGTGCCATCAACAGTCTTCAGCTCCCCCAGCGAGGGCCTGCCCAGCAGCGTCCAGTGTCACCCGATCCCTCTTGGACTCACGTAACGGTGACTTGTGGACCAGCCACCAGTGCTACAGACCATGCCCCCACCTGACTGTGAGCTCCCTGAAGCAGGGCTCACACCTGTCTTCTCCCCACTGAACCCCAGCACCTAACAGAGAGGATAGCATACAGTGGGTGCTCAATAAATGGATGCAGGATTGTGGAAGGACAAGAGCCAGTAAGGAAGTCAGAACACTGTGAAGAAATAATAAAATGTACTGTCATGGTAGGAGCCGTCCAGGGAACTCTGATAACTTCTAAGAGGAGGATCAGGTTAGATCTTGGAGAGTCTCTCAGAGGAAGTAATGTTTAAGCTGAGATCTGGAAAAGGTCACATATAGCCAGGCTAAGAGGTTCTAGGGGATGCAAGTTCATCATGAAGCAACAGTATGATGTACCAATGCCAAATTCTTAGGCTGGATTAATAAAAGTATGATGTCTACAACATGGGAGGTGACAGCCTTTTCTGGGCTGGTCAGAGGTTGCCTGAAATGTTGGGTTCACAAGGGAATGCTATTATTTTCCTCCTTATTTTACAAGTAAGGGCATCAAGGCTCAGAAGGGTGAAGTAGTTGGCCCAGGGTCACTGGGCCATTGAGTGGCAGAGCTGGTACCACCACAGGACAAGCTCTAGGAAGTCAGGTCAGGGCCACTAGAGATCCCAGTGGTCAGAGCAGCCTCAGAGGAGAGAGGATGTTTCCCATGAAGGGCTTTCAAGCAGAGACCAACCATCACCCAGCAGGAAGGTTTATGGGCATCTCAAGCCCTGGGTGGAGCAGAGGCCTGGGAATGGGCTGGGTGACCCCTGACATTCTTCCCAAGGCTGGAACTCTGGAATTCCATGTCCTTATAGAGAGGGATAGGGGCAGCTGGTCAGCAGAGTCATCTCCCCATGACCCACTTTAACTTCCTCTTCACTGCTTTTGGCATTTTCTGCTGCAGTCCAGAGCACTAATAAAAATTAGTCTTCAAACAATTTCCTAAGCAAATGTTTCAGAGCCCCTGGCCTTCTGGGGCTCCAGGCTCCATAGTAGAATTAGACATTGGTCTCTTCCAAATTGATGACAAAACTGGCCCCAGGTTTTCTTTTCACCTTCCCCTTCTTTTCCTTCTGGGAGCAGCTCCTCCTCCCCTTCCTGCCCACCCCACGCTGGGACTGCCCTCTCAGATGAGCCAATGCATTTTCTTTTAAGCTTAGCCAGGAAGATCTGGAGTTTCTGTCACTCCCAGCCAAAGGGCCCTGACTCACACAGGCCACGTCTACCTCTCCAGCCGTCCCCGCCCTCTCCTGCTCCGAGGCCTGAATCCTCTACCCAGCCTCTCCGAGAGCCCCTCAGAGACGCCCAGCACGTCCCTACCTCTGTGCCTTTGCTCGTGCTCTTCCCGCTGCCTGGGATGTCTTGTCCCCTAAACTCTTGGTCTCCCCAAATGCCACATGGCCTTCCATGTCCCAGCACCCGTGGAGCTTGAGGGCAGAGCACAGAGAACAGAAACTGGCTTTGGTGTCAGAGAGACGTGAGCTGCCTCTCTGCTCCAGCCCTTACTTGCCATGTGACCTTAGACATGATGCTGCACTGCTCCAAGCCTCAGATTTCTCACCTGGCACATGGAGAGGGTAACACCAACCTCACCAGTTCTTAAATGGATAAGTGCGATAATTCATGAGAAGGGGCCTGGAGCACAGTAGGTGCCTAATAATTCCTGGTTGGTGCAACAGGTGCTGGGTCCGCATAAGCCAGCTCTGGCCCCAGCACCTCACCTCCAGAAGGGCAGGCAAGACCCCTGGGGAAATCTCATCCACCAGCCTCCCTCTGGGAAAGAGAAGTAGAGATACTCTACTTCCAAGAGTAAATGTCAGAGGCTCGGGGAGGATTCTGTGGTTCTGAAAATAAAACATGCAGCAAGGAGAAGGAGGAAAGGTGGGGGAGAGAGGAGGGGATGGAGGTGGAGGGCCAGGGCGGGAGGCAGGGGTACCAAGACCTGGGGAAGGGGGTGTCCTACCAGCTGCCTCATCAAGGTACCTTGGGGTCAGGGATTCAGGCAACCCCTGGGCATTCTCAGGGGACAGAGGACCCGCCTCTGCTGAGGGGATTCCAGTGCAGCTGAGCTGCGCCTCACATAAAATCTCACATAAAAACTAGGTGCTGGGAACACGGCGGGGCTGCCGCCTGGGCCGCCCGGAAGTCCTGCAGAAATTCAGTTCTCCAGTCTGCGTCCTCCTTGCACTGCTGGCCCAGGCCCTGGGCCCCATCTTCAGGCTTCCCAGGGCCAATGCCCTTGAGTTCCTCCAACTGGGCCTTAAAAGACTGGGTTCCCTCCTCACTCTCTCCTTTCCTGAGCCCACCCCTCCCTCAGCTGACACAGCCCCCATTTCCTTTTCCTTCAGAGCACTTAGCCCCACCTGACATAGCTCCTGCAATTCCATTTGCATATTGTCTTTGGCCCTACCCACACCCCAGAAGGTCCATGCCCTGGTTAGCCTCATTCCCTGCAGTGTTCCCAGGTGTGTGGGGGAGACTTGCCCTGAGGACAGACAATAGCGTTGGAGAGTCTCAGCACCCATATGATCTGTTTGAAGGGTAGATCTGACCATCCTGGGCTCTGCTTGAACCCTCCTGCAGCTCCTGATTACACTTGGGATAAAGGAAACAAGCCTGCCTGAGGCCTGCAGGCCCTGTCCCTTCCCAATCCACCCTGCTGCCTTCACCTTCTGTGCTCCAGACCCTCTGGCTGTGTTCCAGTTGCCTGTCCTTGCTCTGCTTCTGCTTCCCCAGGACCTTTGCCCATGCTCCCTCTCTGGCCTGGATGCTCCCCTACCTCTTACCTAGGTAGTGTCTCTTCCTCCTGCAGATCTTCAACCCATCATCTCTTCCCGGGGAAGACTTCCCTGACTTGTTTTTCTCAACTACCTGTGTCTATGGAGGGGGTTGTCTCAAGGCTCCACGAGGCTCTCCTTAGTATGACAGGTCATTGCTGGAATTGCATTTTTGTTAGTGCATCTCTTTAAGACTAGTTCTTCCCACTGAGCTGCAGGCATCCAAGGGCAGAAGATGTCTTTCCTCATTGCCTCACCCTTGTGCCCAACATGGTGCCTGGTGCAATACAGACATACTGAATGAATGAATGAGTAGATCCATGAATATGTGCCATTGCTTCAAGTGGGACATGGGGCAGGCCAATCGCAGGTGTGTGCCTATGATGCCATAACATCCAGGTGGCAGAGCTTAGGCCCAGCGGGTAGAGAAGAGGGGGAAGTGGAGGTGAGGGTGAGCTCAGCAGAGGAGGAGGAAAGGGTGGGACAGTGGCTGCCCTCCTGCCGCTCAGCTGGGCAAAACTGATCCCTGCACTCAGGAAAGAGCCCCAGTAAGTTTACCACCACCACCTGCCAATTCATAGATGGTTGGAGGGAAGCAGAAAGAGCCCTGGATCCAGAGGGAGGGGATTTGACCTGACCCTGCCACCTCCTCCCAGAAGCCTTCCCTGACCACTCCAACCTGGGTGGAGCCCCTGCCTTCCTCCTCTGTGCCACGCCTGCACCATGCACTCACTTCCATTCTTGCCCATTTCATGAACATCAGAACATAATTTATATATAGTAAGACTGGCAGCTTCTCCAGGAGGGGGCATGTCTGATTTATTTCTATGTCCTCAGCGTCTGGTGATAGGTTGGTGCTTATTAGGTGTTTCTTGAATGGAATTGAACTGGACAGTTCACTGTGGGGAATCCTCTGCCCTTCTCTGGGCCTCAGTTTCCCCTGAAATGGAGTGGGCCTGGAGGGCAGGTCTCTAAGGTCCCTCCCATTCTAGGGTTCCTCCCCGAGCCTCGGTTTCCCCTTCTGTGAAACTGGGTGGTAACAGCACCTGCCTTGCGGGGTGCAGTGAGGACGCGCAGAGGAGATGTGCTCAGCACTCGGCTCCGTGCCCGCAGGCGGGAGGGGCTGCCACTAGGACGGGCGGGGCGCGCAGGGCGTCCGGCCAGACCCGCTGTCCTGGTTCTCACCCTACTCGCCTCCATCTGGATGATATTTGCTGCCATTTCCTGGGAAACTGCTCTGTGCTGTCACTGAGCTAAGCTTTTTAGCAGCATTTTACCATTTTATCTTCACACCCCACAGAGATGGTGAGCTAAAGGTCCTGAGTGATCCATGTGAAATGCAAAGCCAGCCTGTCCTCCAGCTGTTTAAAGCAGTCAGTGGCTCCCACTGCTCCTAAAGCAAAGACCAAACCCTTTAGGCAGCTTTCAGGGCCCTGGGAGGCCCAGCTTTACCCCCCACCCCCTCCAGCCCCTTCCACATTGGTCCAAGGTTCGGAACTGAGGCTCTGAGCAGTGATGAGGCTCACTCAGGGTCCCTCAGTCTGGAGATGGCAGAGCTGGATTCAAACCCGGGCCTTCCGGGGATCAGTGCCTGTGGCTCGGCCGGCCCGCACAGGCCTTCCAGAACCACCGCCTCCTGGTGGTCAGTGCCCATCTGCAGGACCTTTAGCGAAGATGTTTCTTCCCATATCTGTGTCTTGCCGCAGCTCAAGGCCCTGAAGCACTGCCCAGCGGGAGGTGCTTTTTGACCCACGTGTACACGCAGCCTCAGGTGAGAGCCAGGCTGCTCCATCCGCCTCCCACACTGGGTGTACCCCGTATGCTCTGGTCACCCTGGTTTGCTGCCCCCACCTCATACTCCTCTATTGATTCAAAAGGAGCCTGTGGGAGGCAGCGAGAGGCTCTGTTCCGTTGCGGGTGTTTGCTGAGAACCTGAGAGCCTTTGAAGGGGATTGAGAATTCAGATCTACTGTGATTTGGGTCCCAGCCTGTGGCCCACGTGGACGCTCCCTGGGCTCCTCACTGAAGAGCTAATAGGACGTGGAGGCGCCAAGGAAGATGGCACCGCTGTGTGTCTGTCCTGCCCTTTGTAGGTCTTTGGAAGCCTCTTAACATGGACATCTGAGAGCTGAGTCTGGGCGGCCTTGCTGGCATCTATGCCCACACAGAGCGTGGCTCACCCAGGGGTGGCACTGATCAACCCACAAGATCCAGGGGCCCTGGAGAGCTCCCTGCCTTCCCTGGGAGCTCTTCATAGAGAAACAGCCCCTGGCACCGTCAGGCTCCCTCAATCAAGTGTTGATGAGCCAGGACTCTTGGTTGCATCCCCCTTCTCCTCTCCTTTAGTCATCATCAGACAGTTGAGAAGCCCTGAGGTCCTAAGCTGGGGGAATATGGGCTACACATTAGGGTGTCCACCCTCAGGCCCTCATAGTCTGATGCAGGAGGCAGGTTCTTGGGTGGACCATCATGATACAGACTGGGAAGCACATGGCATGGGTGAGAGCGGGTTTATATTTCAGCATCACCAAGTGAGGAGGTTCAGGGTCAGGGTGCTTGGGCTTGAGAATGGTTCTGCCACCGACTGGCTATGGGATTCTAGGCCAGTTACTTATTTCCCTGAGCCTCAGTTTTCTTATCTCTGCAATGGGGATGATGTTAGTGTGTTAGCCATTGTGCTAAACATTTGCAAGCTTTATGCCATTTAATTTTTGTAACAACCCTTTTCTGTTATTACTCCCAGTTGCTCACAGATGAGGAAACTGAGACTCCCAGAGGTGAAATGACTTGCCCAGGGTCACTCCTCTCATTATACCACAGAGCAGCTCTCCTGTGCTCTGCTGGACCCCATCGCCCTGCATACACACGCTGCCAAATACTGAGCCTCCCTTCAAAGAACTCCATTTCCCCAGAGAAAGAACCACTTTATTATAGAAGGTCCATTTTTCAAAAAAGACAGAACAAGGAAGCAATTAAATTCATTTGGTTTCAGCATAATTTTGCAAATCGTTGCACTATGTTTGTGAATCCAGCCTCTGTGGGCAGCTGCCTAATTTTAGCTGGATCTTTGCAGGCTCCTCACCAGGCTCATCTGCCCACACGGACTGGCAGAGAGGCTCCGAGAAGCATCAGTGATCGATCCATTGACTATGGTTCCTAATGAAATACAAATCTGCTGTTACTCAGATGACAGTCTGTCCTGGTGGTCCTGAAGAAATGCTGCCAGGACAGCAGTAGCTATCATTTTACTTTGAAACCAGCCCTCTTGCCCTGAGTTACCCCCCAACTCCCTCATCTCTTCCCTGCCAGCTCAGTCACAGAAAGTCGATGCCTTTTACTGTTTCGACTTTGTCACAGAGCAACAGGGAGGAAAACCATCAATTCCAATTACGTGCAAGTTCCCTGTTACGAGGACCCTGGCCACTGGCGGTGAGTTAGCTTGTATTTGCAGGAGCTGGAGGGAGTGGGACGGTGGGTCAGGGTCCTGTCCCTCTGCCCAGGCTACATGGCTAAGGAGGCAGCAGGGGAGGGCCTGGGGCCCAGAGAATGAAAACTCTGTCCTTAAGCAGCAGCGGCCGATGCTGGGCACAGTGGGCAGAACAGGCAAAGCATGTCATGGGCTCACGGCTGTCACCGGGCAGTGGGGCTTTTCAGGAAACCAGGCGGGAGAAAAGCACCAGCCGCTGCCCTGGCAGGCAGAAGAGTGGGGAAGGCGCTGAGGGTTCCACCCCCTCATCCTACAGACAGGATCTCCCACCCCCAGAAAGGGAAAGGCATCCTGTTCTAAGGTCACACCAAGCTGGTGGTAGAAAGAGGGACCCTGACATCCCCACTCGAAGGTCAGCTCCTCAAGGGCAGGCCCTGGGCTTTCATTAGTGAGTGAGTGAGTGAGGGAAGGAACGAGGCACGTGTAACGTGTCCAGTGCGGGCTCTGGATCCACTCGGTCTGGGGTTTAAACAGGATCACAACTCCACCACTCACTGTGTGACCCGGCAAGTCACTGACCTCTGGGAGACTCAATTTCCTCAGCTGTGAGATGGGGTCAAGCTAGTGCCCACCTCACGGGACTGCTGGGAGGATTACATGAGAATGAGCAAATTCAGCACTCAGCACAGTGCCAGAAACACCGAAACCAACGAAAACAAGAGTTGTTGATGCTAACATTGGTTTTTACCATTCACCTATATGCTTTATTCTAAGGTGCCACCTGTCCAGGTTTATGTTTTGTGTTCCCCATAAAATTATGTTCTTCAGCTAACCCATACCTGTGCCTGTAAATGCAGTGTCCATGGGGCCTTTTGATTAGATTCAGTTAAGGGACATTTGATTAGATCCCTTGACTAGACCACTTGGGGGCCTTTGATTGGACTGTGTCAGTGAGGGTCTCTGACCTCTTGCTGGGTCTTATATATACTTAGAACATAAGAGAAAGTAGAGACACGGAGAAAGGACCATGTCATGTGAGAGAGGAGTTCACCTTCACCTACAGCTGCAGAAATACAGAGAATACAGAAATACAGAGAAGCCCCAGAGGCTCAAGGAGATGAGGCCCGGGGAGAAATGCCTCACAGCTGAGCTCATGGAGAAAGCAGAGCGAGACTAGCAGACCAGCAGACCCACCCTCTTGCCTCACCACGTGGCAAGACTGCAGGACCTGCTAACAGCTGACCTTTGGTGAGAAAGCATCTCTGATGATGGCTTGATTTGGACATTTTTGCAGCCTTGGCACTGTAAGCTTTTATCCTAATAAAATTCCCATTATAAAAGCCAACCTATTTCTGGCATTTTTGTACTAGCAGCCTTAGCAAGCTAATACACCATCTATCGGAAGATACACCATCAATTTAATAATTGAGGGGGAAAGAAATAAAAATGTAGGACTAAATTAAATGTCTACATCAATTGAAAGCTGCATCTTGTTTTAGAAGGGCTAAAATGGGTGTCTTAGAATTGAAGAAATACAATATGAATATCAAAAGCTCTTTCTAGATTTCAGAGTCTTGGGCCCCTCCCACCAACGCCAAGAGGAAGAATGGAAAGCAGTGGTGACTGGCTGTGAGAGCCTGGGAAGATGACCCCTGTATTGGTCAGCCAAAGGGGTGCTGATGCAAAATACCAGAAATCTGTTGGTTTTTATAAAGGGTATTTATTTGGGGTAGAAGCTTACAGTTACCAGGCCATAAAGCATAAGTTACTTCCCTCACCAAAGCCTATTGCCATGTGTTGGGGCAAGATGGCTGCCGACGTCTGCCAAGAGTTCAGGCTTCCTGGGTTCCTCTCTTCCTGGGGCTTGATTCTCTCCAGGCTCAGCTGCTCTGCAACTCTGTGTCCTTACTTCCCTGGCTCCAGCTCAAAACTCCCAACTCTGTCCTTTGCTATGTCTTTTCTCTGCGAGTCCCCACCTACCAAGGGGCGGGGACTCAACATCCTACTGATGTGGCCCAATCAAAGTCCTAATCATAATTTAATTTAATTACAAGTGTTACCTCTGACAGAATTTTACAAACATAATCCAGTAACTATTTATGGAATTCATAAATAATGCCAAACTGCTACAACCCCTCAGGGCCCTTCTAGCTCTGGAGCTGAGCCTGGAGGGAGAAGACAGAATTCCTCTGCCTGGCCCAGTGACACGTATCTTGGGGGGCTGTGTACAGGTCCCAGGGCCCGGGGGTGGGGCTTCTCCCCTCCCTCAAAAATCGGGCCCAACCTCTCCCAGAGAACTGCAGGTCCCTGGACGCAGAGGGTGGGAGCAGAGGCCACAGCCCACGGGCCCGGGACTCTGGGCCTCCTCGCTGGGCTGCAGGCCTGGAATTCTCAGTGTCCTTTTCTCTCTCCTGACAACAAACCTGGGCAGTCTTCTGGAGGCCTTTGTCCACCTTTTAGTGCAAGCCCTTCCCCGCTCCCCCTGCCCTGCCCCACCATCCTAGACCTGCCCACAGGATTTCAGGAAGGCAGACCTTGGAGAGAGCCCTGGGAGCACTTAATCCTCCCAGCTCCCAGAGGAGCGCCGAGGAGGTGGGAAGGAAGACAGGAGGGCAGGAGCCAGGAGGGAGAGGGGAGATGAGGTGATGGGCTCTAAGTGCATCTGTTTACTCCCACTGGCTTCAGGTTGCCTTTAAATAGGATAAAACTACTCTCTAATGCCCTTTCTCTCCATTAAATACTTCTAAAAAAAGAGCACCTTGACATTTTAGGAGGAAAAATTTAAGGAAAGGGTGAGAGGCACACAATAGCCAGTGAATATTGAGGATGGAGAAATTTCAGTGAACTCTCATGAAAGCCTCCCCGAAGTCTTGAAAAAATAAAACTAGGACAGGGTTTGGTGGCACGAAGGTTTGTCCTGCAGCAGGCCACCTGAGACATGCAGGTGGGGAGATGTGGGGAGCTGCTGGAGGAATGGGCCTGAGCTCCCAGGAAACAGCAATTGTCCATGCCCTACCCACTTCCTAACCCTTTGCAAATTGGCTTTAACCCACCCTGCTGTTCCCATGGGAACGCCTCCTCATCTTTGGCCTCTGCTCCTGACCTCACTCACACCCAACCCTCTCCCTGGCCTTCCGAGACCCTGTACCTGCCTTCTGAGACCCTGTACCTGCCTGATTCTCCCCCTCTCCTCTGCCCACACTATTCCTGTTCCTTCATTTCCTTCACTGCTTCTTCTCTGAAATACCCTCAAGGATGGTTCCCCCGTCCCTTCTCCTTGACATACTGTCAGGTCCTGGATCCAGGTCACGAGCAAGGACCCTTAGGAACCTGCAGGTCAGGATTACAGGCAACAGGTACAAGGCAGTGGGAAGGAAGGCCATGCAATTGCCAAAAGCTAAATGCCCTTTAAAAAAAAATAAGGCCTTAGAGAGAGACCTTAGGCAAGTGCCCAGGGACACAGTACCTGACTACTGTTAGGTGTTAGAGCTCCACAAGCCCATGCATGGCTCCAGCAAATCATCCTTACATGGTAGTGTCTGTGCTTATGCCCACGATTGACGGTCTTGCCAAGCTCCCCAGGCCAACTTTACAGCAAAGGCAGGCAGTCTGCGTTTCTCTTCTTTTCAGCACGGAATGGTCTTCAGAATGCTTTTCTTCCTGGAGTCTTGTTTTTCCCTCTCCCTCTCAGACATCTGTTCCTTCTTACTGTTGGCATCTCCCACTGGCCTGTGGTCTCCAATTTTTAGTGCATCCTGGACACCAGCCTGTGGTTTGATGGATGCTCCATTGTTCATCTCGCAAATAGCCTTTGGCATGGAGTGTGATTTTGCTTGATGAACGTACTTTGAGTTCTTGTAAGCTTCCTCTTCCTGGGTATGAAACCATGGCTGGGAAAAGTCTTTAAACAGACCTATGGTTGCCTCAAAGGTACTCAGTCACGCGTCCCTAGTAAGATACAGACCCTTTTTAATGAGCTACAGATTTATAGTCTGTGGTACTTTCCTTACAGAGGTGATGGATGTCTTTCAGGAGATGTAAGGCTGAAGGCAGCTCTTTCACAGAGAAAGAGTATGAACTTGGATCTGGACTCATCTGGCTTCAAATTCTGGTTCTATCATTTGCTGGTTATGTGACCTTGGACAAGTCACTCTCAACTATAACAATGAGGCCAAGCACATTGTCTGACATATGTCACAATAAGTCATGGTCCACCCTCCCACCCCATAGAACCCAGGGCTAAATTCTTCCAGGTTTCTCCATTGTAATTTAGTCATCCATTTGCCTGTAGCACTTAGGGGTCGAGAGCTCCTGGAGGACAGGAATCACATCTTGGTTGTACTCTTAGCTTCAAGCCCAGTGCCTGCCATGTGTCCAGCAGATGCCCAGTAAATGACTTAGTGGAACATAATGGAGTCCTTTGAATACTTCTTTGCCTCAATCATTGTGCTCTTTTCTTCATTAGCACTAAGTGTATGCTTGGTCCATCTTCCATGGCTATCATCCTCTCAATATTAATTTTTTCTTACAGTCAACACTGTGCTTTATTATACATCTTAGACTAATACATTTAATATATGATTTTAAAGCTTCAAATAACAGTTCAATGAGTATATGTGTATATACAGTTTTTTTACATTTATTACACTTTATTATATTTGATTGCATCTTCTTATGGCTTTAGTATGTACAATATTGCTAATTGGAAATTGAAAATAAATGTATAGACTACATTTTCTTGAAGTCTTTAAGACCCAAGGGATTACTTTTCTCCTAATAGAGCTACAAGATCACCAAAAGAAAATAATATTGCCCACAGACTATATGGAGCAGCCCCCAAGAAGCACTGCCCATAGTTATTCAATACATTTAGGCCTCATGGGATGAGGTAAGAGTGTGATGGATTTCTTCTCTGTGTGCCTGGAAAATGCTTCCATCTTGTAGCAGTTTGATATTATTGATGAATTCCAAAAAGAAATATTGGATTGTGTTTGTAAACTGGTCTTTAACTCTGGGCATATTAGAGTGTATTGGATTCAGAGGTTTTACTTTTACTTGATTAAAGAATGATTAAGGCTTTGATTGGGCCATGTCAGTAGAAGGGAGGTTGGAGTTTTGAGCTGGAGCCTGGGAAGTAAGCATGCAGAGGAGCAGAGCAGCTGAGCCCAGAGAGAAACAAGCCCCGGGAAGAGAGGAACCCAGGAAGCCTGAACTTTTGGCAGACATCGGCAGCCATCTTGCTCCGACACGTGGCAACACACTTTGGTGAGGGAAGGAACTTATGCTTTGTGGCCTGGTAACTTCTACCCCAAATAAATACCCTTTATAAAAGCCAACAGATTTCTGGTATTTTGCATCAGCACCCCTTTGGCTGACTAATGCTCATCGTATCATAAGCACCTTCAGTTTGCTCACCATTGCAGACTGAATAGTAATCTATGATTGTCTTAGGCCCACTGTTAGTCCGGCTGCTTGTGTACAGCAGCTGTTACTTGATGAGATACTCTTACAAAGAAATCAGTAAAAAAATTCACCCTTTCCTTTTGAACTTGCCCATAATGGCTTCATTAGTTTAGTAGCCAGACCAAAGGCAGGGACATTCCAGGGCAACAGCTTTCTGCCTCACCCAAGATGTAACCCTAAGCTCTCCACTGGGTGCTCTGCTCTATGAAACACTCTGGCCAGTGGGAGAGCTATTGCAAGTAGAAAGTTTCTGTTTCCAAGTTAATGTTGCTGAAGCAAAATAGGCCACCGCAGGTGAAGGCCATGAGTGTGGTCATCACACTGCAGCCACCACAACCCCTGCCACGGCTATCGCCACACCCTGGCTTGGCTTGACCATGCACAGGCCCTGCCCTGGGAGTTGTGCTGGGCCCGCTCGGGCAGGGTGGGTCGAAGAGTATCCATATTCATTTCTCTGACTTTGTTCTTTTATGTTTTGTGTAAGGAGTTTGCTGAAACTGATTTTCTATGTCTCTGGTGGAATTTCCTTTCATGCTTATTAATTTTTATTGATTTTAGGGCATTAATTTCTATAATGTTGCCATTAATTTCTTTCATTTCTTTCCTAAGATATACCAGCTCATTTTTCATCTCTTTCTGTGGCAGTTTGAGATTGTTTTATGAATCCCAAAAAAGAGAAAGATTATATTTGTAAACTAACCTATTCTTCTGGGTGTGGCACCCTTTGATTGCATTAAATTCAGCTGAGGGGTCTTTGATTGGATTTTTATTTGACTATGTCAGTGAGGTATGACTCAGGTTGAGTCCCAGCCCCCTTTCTGGGTCTGATAGAAACAGACTCACATAGAGGAAAAAAGGGAGCCAGCATAGATTTGATTCTGTAATATGAGAGAAAGGATTGCTTAAGCACAAAGCCCCCAAGAGGCTGGGCCCATGGAGCAGCTCAGGAGACCAGCCCTGCTAGATACCTGACAGCTCACAGCTGAACTTGTGAAGAGAGTGGAACATCCAAGACTGATATAGGAGGCCCAGAAAGAGACAAGTCTTATGCCTGCTTGCAGCTGAAATCAGGAAGAAAGCAGAGCAGCTGAGCCTGAGAGAGGAAGCCTGAGGGGAGACTGTTGGGAGGAAGGGGGCGGGCAGGCAGAGACCAGGCAGAGATTGCCTGCCATCTTGCTTCAACACGTGGCAGCTGACTTTGGTGAGAAAGCAACTCTTATGGTGCCTTGAGTTGGACTTTTCGTGGCCTTGGAACTGTAAGCTTTTATCCCAAATAAATCCCCATTATAAAAGCCAGCGCATTTCTGGAACTTCACATTGGCAGCCATTTGGCAAACTAAAACACTTTATTTTTATAGCTCGCATCAAGAACTCCTCTTTGAGCCCTTGGGTTTGTTTTGTTTTGTGTTTAGTCATCCTGCTAACTGGTCTGAACTTTTCTTCTGGTTCTTGGGTATTTCCTCTTATGTGGTAAGCTCTTCATCTACCTTTTGGTTATGTTCCTTTCTTCTCATTTCTTTTTCCTTCATAAGGGATATTTCTGAGTGCAAGTTCTTGTTTTCAATATTTGCTAGCCATTATTTATCTCCAAATGGGAAATGGGTTTGTCCATTTGTTGGAGCAGAAAGTTCAGGGACCAGGGAGTTCCTTAGCTTCAACCGGGCTTGTCATCTCAAATGTCCTCACCCTAAATATATAGTTTCCTTCGACAAAGCAACAGAAGTCATGTCCCCTTAGTTTTCAGCAGTCAACAATTTACTGCCTCTCTGCAAATTGCATTCTCAGGTTCTGTGTGGGCTGTGACTAAGGATCCAACCCCCTCCTTCTGTCAGGCCTCTTCCTCTTGTTTGTATCCAGAAGACCAGGGGTAGATCATGTGAATGGGCCTCGGGTCTGCGTGGCCTATCACCCTTGCATGCTGAATTGGGACACTGAGTCTCTTGCAGCCAGTCTGTATTCTAACCCCTCCTCGCTCCAATCAAAAGGTCCTTTCCAGGTCTTTCAAGGATTTTGACATGTAGGTTTTAGTCTCTGCATCTCATTTAATGACAATTCAATCCTGCCAGTACTTGGGTGAAAACCTTGCAGTCATTCCTGTGAAATGATTGGCAAGGGTCTGGAGGCAACTTGACCATACATACCTAAAGCAAAGGCTGACCTATCTATACATGCCTAAAGTCAAAGCTAAATTGTCTGCACATCTTGCACATGCCTTAGACAAGTTATCTGTGAGGCAAGCTATCGGAGACTCTCTGACCATGCACAGCTGCTAGGACATTCTGATATTCTTTAAACCTGGGTTTTGATTTTCCCAAAACCAGGACTTTTGTCAGGGGTAAATTAGTTTTGTTAGTTAGCATTCCATCCCCTTATAAGTCTTGCTTTTCTTATTGTTTTTGCTTAACCAATCACATTTTCCTTTGTGTAATCTCAATGCATTTACTATATAGGCGGCCTCTTTCTCAGAGGAAAATGGAATGCTTTTGTCTCGGTGCTCAGCATTCCCCAATTTGCAAATTGTCTCCTTCTGATAAATAAATGGTCTGTCTTACCTAAATTCTTGAAATTTGTCTTTTATTTGACATCCCTGACTCTTGTATTCCTCTCACATCCCATGCTGAATCCATCAGCAAATCTTCCTGGCTCCATTTCAACAAGTGTCCAGAATCTGAGCCTTCTCCCCACCTGCACTGCTCCACTCTGCTCCACGCTGCCACCTCGTGCATGGATAATTGCAACAGCCACCTGATGGGTCTCCCTGCTGCCTCCTTTGCCCAGGCTCCTCTGCTCAACACAGTAGGCAGGGGGTCCTGCAAGTGTGAGTCAGTTCAAGGCACTCCCCTGCCTTGGAACCCTGTGAGGCAGGATAGAATAGGGACCTGAGAAGGAAGGGGGTAGAAAACCTAATAAGCCTGGTAAGAGAAATGGAGGCATTGGCCTGTTTACTAGCATTAGCCTGCTGAGTCACACAGGCAAGTGAGGAAGGCAGCTTACAAGCACACATACCATGCAGTTTGCAGCACACACACCCGAAGTCTGCATTATCAGAAGGCAGCCAGCAAAGAGGGTAGGGGTGAGAGGGGCATCACCACCACCCATCCCACCTAGCATTCCGGTGACCTCACACCTCATGGATGGTGATCAGAAGCTAATCACTGCCGGTCAGCACACCTACACCCTGCCGAGGTCATAAACAGCAGCCAGAAGCCAATAACCACTGGACAGCAATCTCCCACACCCCTAGGCACCCCACTCCCCTGGGTCCCCCGCATCCTAAGCCCTTGCTTATCGGCACAGACCCTGAAGTCCTGAACCCCCATAAAACAGGAGACCCCAGGGCAGAACATGGCATTTCTCTCCCTTGAGAATGCCCGTCCTCATGTCTCAAGGATGTACTTCTGTTGTCTTGCTCTATCTGCCCCCCCCCAAATAAATTTTCTGCTTAATTTGTGGCTCATCCTTAAATTCTTTCTTGTGAAGAAGCCAGGAACCTAGATACCTGGATATGGTCTCTGAAAACATATTGACCTTCACATCACCCAGATGGCTCAGAGCAATTGTCTCCAGCTCAGATCCTCTCCTATCACTTGGTCTGTGTCTGCCTGGGCTCTACCTGACAAGTGGGAATAGGTATGTGCCAAGTGCTCCTGTCTGAGGGCCCCACAATGGAAGAACAGGAAAATCAAAGCTGGCAGAGGCCTCCATCGGAAGCTGCTAACCTCTGACCTTCACCGCTGCTCTCAGACATCAGCGCATCCACTCTATCAACTTTGCAAAGCTCTTGTTTCTCCTGCAAACAATGGCACCAATCAATCTAACGGAACTGTCTTTATTCTCTGTGCAGCCAGGGATGGGATTTTTGTGCTGCAAGCAGGTCCGTTTCCAAATCACTTAGGCCCCTAGCTGCCAGTCTGCGGCTGGATGAGCGATTACTGCCCGGCGTGGGTTTACTCATCGTCCGTCATCCCTGTGGGGCAGCCACCGTCCCTGTCCCCCGGGTGGAATGAGCTTATCCGCTCTGCAGACAGTCAGGCCTGGCTCTCTCCTTGAACCCATTAGGGGCTCCAATATGCTCTGAGACGCTGGGCGCCTAATTAAATCCCTTGATTCCGAATGACATCACAGGGCCTGTGATTCCTCCATAGGTTCTTCCTATTTTCTGGGGGTGAAATTCTAGGTCCAGTTATGTGTGAAGGGCTCAGGCAGCACAGGCGGTGCTGGGGGTGGTGGTGGTGGCACGGCAAGCCCTGGACCTCAAATACAGAGAAGAAAGATATTGATCAAGCAACCAGACAAATTTGGCCTCAGCTATGGTAGATATTCCAATATATTAGGGCCATTCTTGAGGCTTCTTTTCTCTCCCCCAGGTCAGCACATTCAAAACATTCCAGGAATCTGCCCACCTCACCCATCCCCAGTCACCATCCTGGTACATGCTCCATGTCTCTCCTGGACAGCTCAGTGGAGTCCAACTTTCTTCCCTGGCCCCTGTAGCCGATTCTCTGCTCAGCAACCCGAGTGGCCAGACCATTCGCGACTCCCCTTCAGAATCCCCTCCAGTTAGAGGTGGGTTTCCCTGGATGAAGCTTTAGCTTCAGGACCTGTCACACTCCTAGGCCCCTTCCAAGGCCTTGGGCGAGCCCCTAGAAATGTGCCTAATGAGCATCATCAATTCAAGGACCGATTGGGGTTCTTGGTCACTCACGTTTTGGAAGGTCCTGAAATCTTACAGCTCCTGTATGAACAAACCTTAACAGAGCTTTCCCCAAACTTGACGGCATTCCTAAAAATTTATGAGACATTATTGATAACGAATTGTGATGAAGAAAATAAAATGTTTCTAAACCATCAATAATAAAAACCAATTTCTATCAACCTCTGCTAGAGGAAAGGCTAAATTATCTTTCCATTATCGCTACAGAAAATGATATTATAAAACCATTGCCCTAGAAGATGCAATCCAAGAGGAGGCAGCCCAAAGTACTCTGGAGATACTAAGGAGGCTAATTTAAATATATAGTGTTATTTTTCATGATTTGGTGAGTATTTTTTAATATAGATTTCAGCTTTTAAAAATCTTTAATTTATTGTAATTTATTTTCTCATTATAAATAGATATTATATTACATAGCTAATTTTGATTCTTTTCTTAGAGAAGACCCCGCTACCCCAAGCTGTATACGTTTTCAGACTCATGAAACCTGGATCTGCTGCCTCTGAGGGCTTCTATTGCACTTAAAATCAAATGTAATCTCCCCCCTTGGTCCCCAAGGCCTCCCTGAACCTTCCGCCCACTCACCCCCGGCCCCCACTCAAAGCGGATGCACCGGCCTCTCCCTGGTCCTGCGTGCTAAGCTCAGCCCACCTTGGCAACTTTGAATCTCCTGCCTGGAACTTCTTCCCCGGATTTTTCCTTCTGATCATTTGAGGCTGAGCTCAAGGCCACCTCCTCTGAGAAGCCCTCCAGGATAATCCTGCCTGGAGTGATGTCCCTGACTCCCCAGGCACTGCCACTCCCCTCTGCTTTGTTTGCGTCACGATGCACGTTTCTGTCTTTCTGAAAGTACAATGCTTCCTCTTCAGAGCCTGGCTTCTCCCCACGGACTTGCACCTGCCTTGTCCAGCATGTAGCATAGTGCCCGGCTTGCAGTAAACACTCCAAGGATAACTGCTGAATTAATAAACTGTTGTTTGTGGTTTGAACTGCCACCTTCTTTCTGGAAGGTGTTTTGGCAATATGCCTCAAGAAACTTAAAACAGGCAAACCCTTTTACCCACCACTCCTACTTCTGCAAGTTGCTCCCAAGGAAATGATCAGAAAGATACATAAAAAAAAAAAAGGACGCTAGCCTAATGGTTAAAACCATGGGAATCAAACAGTTCTGGGGTTTCATCTTGGTGCAATCAATTAAATAGCTGCTGTGTAACCCGGAGAAAGCTCCTAGTGTCTCTGAGCCCTGGTTTTCTCATCTCTAAATGGGAACAGAGTTATTACCCACCTGCGAGGGAAGCTTGGGCTGCACGTGAGGTCTTGGTAGAAAGTGCTTTGCACAGAGCCAGGCACACATGATGCATGCTCAGTAAACGTCAGCTCTCACTGTTCTCCATCGTGTTCATTGCAGTGCTGCTTTTAATGGAATAAAATCTGAAAAACCTAAGTATCTAACCGCAGGAAACTGTCTAGATCACCAGCACCAAATTCAAATATTATACACATTGTAAGCCACGTATGTAGATTTTAATTTTCTAGTGGGTATATTAAAAAGGTAAAAAGAAACAGGTGAAATTAATTTTAATAATATATTTTGTTTAGCCTAATATATCCAAAATATTATTTCAACATTTAATCAATATAAATATCATAAATGAAATATTTGACATTCTTTTTATATTTTGGTATCAACTCCTCAAAATCTAGTGCATTTTACACACACATGCATCTCAATTCAGACCAGCCACATAGCAAATGCTCAGTAGCTACATGTGGCTAAGCAGCTGTGATATTGGAGAGTACAGGTCTAGACAGGTTACCATTGTGCACAGCCACGAAACAGGCTGCTTTTAAAAGAATACTGAATCATACAAGAAAAACAATCTCACAACATGAGGTTAAGTAAAAAAGGCGCCACACAAAACCAAATCAATATGATCCCGCTTTTGTTATATATAAATATGTGCTTATGTTTATTGGAGTGTGTACAGTCATGTATGTACTAGAGGGAATTATAGCCAAATCCTAATAGGGGCTGTCTGAGGAAATGGAATTATGTGGTTTTCATTTTCCCCTTCATTCTTGTACACTACGAAAATACATTACTTTTAGAATCACTGAGAAGTAATGCTATTTTTCAAGTATTCAGGCTCTGTTCTACAATCTTACACCACAGTGGCCATTTGTGGATGCGAGGTGCTGGATTAAAGGGCTGGCCCCAGTTCTTCCTCCTTCCCTGTACCTTGCCCTTCGCCACGTCAGGCACGTGGCTGCACAGCGCCTCCTACAGGAGGGGGAGGGAAACTCACAGCCTCTGGACGCTGGGCACAGCCGGTGACTTCCTTTGGCCAATAGAATGTTGGCAACAGTGGCAGTTGCCAGTTGAGAGTCTAGGCTTTGAGGGGCAGTGTATGTCCCCACACCCTTCTGCCGTTGTCATGAGAAGATGCCCTGGCCAGCCCACTGGTCCCAGGAGGGCGAGAGACACACCTCCTCCAGCCTGCAGCTTAGTGCCACCAACCTGTCGATGTGTAAGCAATACCTGCTCAATAACATAGCCTTGGTGGTTATTACAAAGGTGTAGCTGACTAATACAGTATCGAACGGTTTCCCAGGTACTCAAATCCAGTAAGGATTTGTTACCTCAGGAAGGAAAAACTTGATTGAAATTATACATTAGAAAGATGAAATAGAAATCACTTTTTTATAAAAAAAAACAACCACAATTCCTAAGGATCTCCAAGGCAAAAGAGTAGTCTTGATCTGTTTCAGATACTCTTGGTTAAGAAGGCCTAGGCGACAGGATGTCAGAATTCCCTTGTTCTTATTCTTAGGTGTTATCCAGTCCCAAGGGGACCAGAATGATGACCCCCAAACTTCTCATTTTAAGAATACATTTTTCATTTTTTAGAAAAATAAGTACATTCATTGTAGAAAACACAGGCAGACGAAAGAAAGAAAAATCTGCTTATAATCCCACTACCAAAATATGTCTTCTTTCAAATGTTCGTGAACATACACATATGTAGGTGTTTTTATATGCTTGTGCTTTTGTTCGCATAAAAGTCAAACTGTATGTTCTAGTATTTAATCTTCTTGTTTGCATTTACTGTGTCATAAACATCTTCCCATGCCATTTCACATCTTTGCCTCATTTTGTTTTGAGGAGGTAGCGGGGATTGAACCCGGGACCTCATACATGGGAAGCAGGTGCTCAACCACTGAGCTACACCCATTCCCCCTCAATCATTTTGAATTGTGAAATCGTTGCCTAATTTTCTCTTGCATGGATTTACCGTGAATAGCTTTTCCCAGCTTGTGGCAACATGTGTAGATTAGTTCCAGTTTTGGGTTATTATAAGCCACAACCTGTATGTTAGATCTCTGTGTACATCTCTGATCATTTCTAAGGATTAAATCTCCAGAGGTGGGATTTCTGGGTTGGGGTTATTCATATTTATGAAATATTCCATCTCCAAGTGTCAGTGTCGTCACCTGCCTGACGGGAGGCATTTGCAGTCTATGATCTGTGTCTTCTGCTCTCATCGCTTCTTTTTGAATCCCAAAGCCCTTTGGAAGGAGGTACCCCTTGAGCCAACATCGGCCAATATACTTTAGCTTGCTAAATCACATCTGCCCAGCAGAAGAGCAGGACCCTGTGGGAAATGGGACATGGGAAAGGTAAGTTATAATAGTGTCCATGTGTGGAAAGAGCCAGAGAAAAGGATGCTGTATGTAGCAGTTTGGTATTATTTATGAATTCCAAAAATAGATATTGGATTAAGTTTGTAAACGGGTCTGTTCCTCTGGATGCATTAGATTATATTAACTTCAGAGGTTTCACTTTTACTTGATTAAATTATGAGTAGGGCTTTGATTGGGCCATGTCAGTAGGACATTGAGAAAACAACATGGCAGAGGAGTTAGAATGAGTTTTAATGCTGGAGTCCCAGGAAATAAATACACAGTGAAGCAGGTTTGTGAGGAAAGAGAGAAGGCTCCATTAGACACGGCAGCAGCCCCGGGAAGAGAGACGAGCCGTTCACCTGATAGTTTACAGCTGGCCTTGTGAAGAGAGCACAGCAGCTGAGCCCGGAGAGAAACAAGCCCTGGGAGAGAGACGAGATCTGTCTCAGCCTGCAGCTGAGATTGGAAGATGCTGGGACCATAAAGGCTTAAGAGGAAGAGGAAGCCTGAACCCTTGCAGACGCTGGCAGCCATCTTGCTCCAACACGTGGCAACAGACTTTGGTGAGGGAAGTAACGTACGCGTTATGGCCTGGTGATGGTAAGCTTCCACCCCAAATAAATACCCTTTATAAAAGCCAACAGATTTCTGGTACTTTGCATCAGCACCCCTTTGGCTGACTAATACACTACACATAGGGGTCATAAAGACAGGCCAAGGTGGGAGTGTGAAGGCAAGTATCCCAAGGGACCCCAAGGGACCGAATTAGCATCTGGGGAGCCCTGATGATGAGGCTCTCTGCCTCTACTCATGGTTCCTTCAGGCTGGAAGCGCCCTGCCCTCTTCTCAGGTGTACCTATGTCCAAGGTTCTGCTGTCCAGTCTTGTGACTCGGCTTCATTTCTGGGCATAGATGTGTAGAGGAAAGAGCCTGCGGCCCTGGGTGGGAATCTGCTACTAACCTGTGGGTCTCCTTGGGCATCAACTTACCTTTCCAGGTGTGGAAGAGACTGTCTAGAGTTCACCAAACATATTTCTTCTTCCTCCTGGGCACACAGTGAGACTACATCTCCCAGTTCCTTCTGCAAGTAGGTGGAACCATGTGACCATGCTCCAGCCAATAGAACGTGAGCAGAAGGGACAGGTGCGGCCAGTGCAATGCAGGTGAGCAGGAAGACCCCGACCTTGGAGGCCAGGTGTTGAAGATGGCAAAGGCCCAAGGCGAGAGGGGTCCAGGTCAGGATTTCCCTTTGGAAGAGTCACCCACCAATGAGGAAGACCTTTCCTTAACTTTACATTGGGACCATTATATACGGTAGAGTTTGTTTTTCAGAGCAGCTAGAATTGCCTCTAGTGATTATCAGAGCTTTATTTTCCTCATCTACAAACGGGGGGACAAAAAGAGAGAATCAGCATGCACTGAGTGCCTACTTTGTGCAGGACCTTGTGCTAAC
>JAQZBX010042085.1:0-22128 GCA_029593785.1 Cabassous unicinctus | reverse complement strand
TTATCCCCCCCTTGCCACTTGTGTTGCTGTGTCCATTCGCTGCGTGTCTTCTCTGTGTCTGCTTATCTCCCCCTTGCTGTGAGGTCTTGCCGCATCAGCCATGGCGCAGCGCGAGCCGGCCTGCCCTCACAAGGAGGCCCAGGGAAGCGAACCCAGGGCCTCTCATATGGTAAACGGGTGCTCTATCCATTGCGCCACACCCGCTTCCTGCCGTGAGGTTGCTGCATCAGCCCACCGCACTGCTCAGGCCGGCGTGCCCTCACAAGGAGGCCTCGGGAAGTGAACCCGGGGCCTCCCATATGGTAAATGGGGGCTCTATCCATTGAGCCACACCCGCTTCCCAGGATATTACATTTTGCCTCAACTGTTTGATAGCAGGCCCAATTAAAGCTCCAACTGAAAGCTATTTTCCAGATGAATCCAAGGATGCTGAATTTCCAAGGGCAAATGAGGAAAGAGCTACACCAAGTTATTTCTCAGAATTGCAGGATTAGGGGGTGTGTGCTATGATGAATGCAAGGCCAAGTAAAAATTAAAGACCTAGAGAAGAAAGTCAGGGAAATAGAAGAAAGGTGTGCTCTCCAGGAGGAGAAAAATACTCTCAGATCCACCCCAAAAAACAGAGGAGCAAAAGTTGTTTGATAAAGAAAAACTCTAAACCTTTGAGACCATTTTTCTTATGGAGTGAACCTCCTGTACTCAGATCCTTGTGTCCAGAGCAGACCCCATGAATGCCCCAGCAGGCAGGCTGCGATTCTCCAGCTCACTTCCTGCCTCCACTTCTCACTAAACTATGTGAGAAGAAGAAAAGCAGCCCTTCTCACCTAGGAGCTGGACTGGAACCCTCAGCTAGGACATGGTGTTCTGCTAGTGAACATAAACAATTTCAAGAAATGTCAACATCAGACAAGGTCAATAAATGACCACGATAGACTAAGACAAAAACAAGTCCACTGTGTAATCACATCTAAAAAAGACAAAACAGGAACATTATCCAAGCAACCAAATACCAACTCTCCTAACTGCAATGCCCCAAGTTTCCATGGTGCTCTTTCTGTTGCTGAAAGGAGTAATAATTCCAGTTTTTGCTCAACTTTGGGTGTGTTCCTTGAGGAATTTGACTGGAGGACATTGACATATATCTATGAAATGTGAATATTTACATGTATATGAAAGCATAGATATTTTATTTTATTTTATTTTATTTTTTAAATATTTATTTATTTATTTATCCCCCCCTTGCTGCTTGTGTTTGCTGTGTCCATTTGCTGTGCGTTTTTTCTGTGTCTGCTTATCTCCCCCTTGCTGTGAGGTCTTGCTGCATCAGCCCACCGCGCTGCACGGGCCGGCCTGCCCTCACAAGGAGGCCCCGGGAAGCGAACCTGGGACCTCCCATATGGTAAACGGGAGCTCTATCGATTGAGCTACACCCGCTTCCCAGCATAGATATTTTATACTACAAACTTGAATTTGTGTTCACAATTTTTAAAACACATTTTCAAGAAACAAGGTCAATAAGCCTGTGCTGAAAGCCCCAGAGGGGACTGACATATATGTAGAATATGCTAAGTTCAAGTTCTGTTATTTTCTCCCATTTCTCCTCCCTGCCTACCTTAATAAATTACTGGCCTAACTAATCCGACATGCTCTTGAAATTCATATCTGCAGCATAGTCAAAGAACCTAGACAAAATCCAGTAACAGTTGTGTAGGTGAGTGCCAGTAGTAGGATGTGTGGGTGGGTTGGGGAAGAGAATGCACTTTGATGATGAGGTGTTGCCCTCAGTGATTGGAGCAAAAAGAAGGTATTTGGGGCTGGGCTGGAGCCCTTAGTTCTCCATCCACTGAGTTTCTGACCACTGAGACTGGGGAGCAGGCATCACAGTGTTGGGGTCATGGAAGCATCTGTCCTTTTTTGGGGTTGTAGCTCCAGCTCATGAGGTCACTCCATCCACAGTCCTCTTTTATTCGTTTTGCCTGATTCCTAATAGGCCACGATTTCAGCTGTAGCCATGGAGGATTCTGCCCCCAGAATGTAGCCAAAAAAGGAAACCCAGAGGCTGTAGCTCTAAAGTAATATGAAATATGGATGAATAGGTCCATTTCTATCAAATCATTGTGAAGTTTCTTTCCTTGTGTCCATCTGATAGTTCTTCAGAATAAGGTGGCCACCTTTCCACAAGCAACAATACCTCCAACTGAATCTTTGAAATATCCAGTTACAAGGATTGTTGTGACTACCCCTATATTTAGCAGAATATCAGATAAAAGTTGATATTGTTTAAAGCTGTTCAATGTGTACATTTTTTCCAAATCCCTCCACATCATGGTGTCAAAACTTTCCTCTCTGGTACCATGACCCATCTCTAGCTGACAAAAAAAGAGAAAAAGCCAATGAGAGGAGCTCAGTGTTTCTACTCCTATCTTGTGCATTCCTCTAATTTCCCAGGAAGACCCTCTAACAGCCTAGAGGAAAGCCAGAAGAAATGGTTTCTAGAAAAAGAGAAGTGAGTCTTCATGGAGCTACTTAGACATGCTCCTAAAATTAAGAGAGAGAAGGACTGGATACAGAGGAGTCAAAAAATGTTGACTGAAATTCCTAGGCTCTAAATCCATGGGGAACCTCAGGGCTCCTATGCTTTTGTGGAGCTAAGGGGACATTTTATATCCTGTCTGACTCCTGTCTATACTTGAGTTCTCCATCCATTACTTGGCATTTACCCATCCGAAAGCATCTGTATCTTCAGTTGCTGCCTCTTTTTAAAAACTTCTAGTTGATATAAAATTCATATAACATAACATGACTCCTTTAAAGTGAATAATTCAATACTTATTAGCATATTTGGAGTATGGTTCAGCTATCATAACTATATAAGTTCAGAACATTTTCATCACCTCAAAGGAATCCCTGTACCCATTCACAGTCATCCCCCAATCCTCCCTCCCTTTAGTCACTGGCATCCACTAATTTACTTCTGTCTCTCTAAATTTGTCTAGGATATTTCATATAAATGGAATCATACGGTACCTGCCTTTTGTGACTGACTTCTTTCGTTTGGCAAAATGTTTTCAAGGTTCATCCGTGTTGAAGCATATGTCAGCACTCCATTTCTTTTCATGGCTGAATAATATTCCATTGTGTGGATATGCCATATTTTTTATTTATTCATCAGTTTATGGATATTTGGATTGTTTCCACTGCTTGGCTATTATGAATAATGCTGCTATGAACATTCATATAGAAGTTTTGGTGTGAATATAAGTTTTCAAATATCATGGGTATATAACTAGAAGAGGAATTGCTGGGTTCCATGGAAATTCTGTGTTTAACATTTTGAAAGACCACCAAACTGTTTTCCACAGTGGCTGCACAGTTTTACATTCCTACCAGCAATGTAGGAGAGTGCCAATTTCTACACATCCTCATCAACAGTTGTTAAGATCCCTCTTTTTTATTATACTGTATGAACTGGTATCTCATTGAGGTTTTGATGTGCATTTCCTTGATGACTGATTTCAAGCATCTTTTCATGTTTTTCCTGACCATTTTCATATCTTCATTGGAGAAATGTCTATTCAAAATCTTTGCCCATTTTCTAATTGGGTTTTCTTTTTACTGTTGAGCTGTGGCATTTCTTTATATATATTGGATACTAGACTCTTATCATATAAATGGATTGCAATTAAAAAAAAACAAAAAATATAGGTAGACAGTTAGATGAATTGATAGAAATGAAATGGCAACTGTGGCAAAATATTAAAATTGGTGGACCTGGGTGTCTGGGGAATATGGGTATGTTGGAGTTCTCTGTACCTATTCTTTTTGTAACTGTTCTGTAAGTTTCAAAGTATTTCAAAATAAAAAGTTAAAAAATATATACTTACTATATGTCAAACAGCTGTTGTGTACTTAACTCCTATCCTACCCCTTTCTTTTCTCCTTTCTCAAACAGAAGACTGTCTTGGGCCGATGTTGCCACCAAGTGGCCAATATGGGAAAATGCCTTTTATCTTGCCTCAGATGCATGGTAAATTTGTACTACTCCAGACTTGCTTTTAGATATTCACTACTCACAGCTCAGCAAATGCCACCAGAAATCATTTCTTTCTTGCACACACACACACACACATACACACCACTCCTCAACCCTCTTTTCCTTACAATCCTCCCTTCCAACAGCTGCTAATTTTGTCTGCTCCCCTACAAGATCATTTTGTCATTTCCTCTGTTTTCTTCTTTTTCTTTTTCTTAATTTGTGAACCCCCTCACTCAAATTAATAAAAGCCATACATATTCAGGAGCAATTAGGCACAGTGAAACAAATGGTATAAACTTTAAAAGTTTTGGGGGCTGCAGAATTGTCCTTTTTCAGAATCCCTCAAAGTTTAAAGGGGGTCTCACCTCACCTCTCAATTACTCAATTTTGCTCAATCACCGGAATTTAAGGCAAAATACTAAAATCACTTAAAACATTATTTAGTGTATAAGTATTTGCTTATATTGTCCAAAGAAAAGCTAGAAGGATAAACCAGAAACTTATAAAAATGATTTCCTATAAGGGGATGGGAAAGAACAGGTTAGAGGGCAAGAATAGAAGAGAGACTTCTCTGATTATAGTTTGTATTTTTTAACCAGCATTATTGAAGTATAATTTACATATCGTAATATTCACTCATTTTAAGTGTACAAAGAGCTTTTCAATAAATTTTAAAAGTTGTGCAACCATCACTACAATCTGTTTTTAGAACATTTCCATCAGCCCATAAAGAAAACTTGCTTTCATTTGTAGTAATTCCCCATTTCCATCCCTAGTCCCAGACAACCCCTAATCTTCTTTCTGTTTCTACAGATTTGCCTTTTACAGACATTTTTAAAACAGGAGCATGTACTATGTGGATTTCTGTGTCTGACTTCTTTCACTTAGCATGATATTTTTGAGGTTTATTTAGGTTGTAACTTGTGCCAGTACTCCATTCCTTTTACTTAATTAGTTTATTTTGAGGTATTTGTAGATTCAAAGGCAGTCATAAGAAATAATAGATTCCAGGTACCATTTACTGAGTTTCTCCCAATGGTAACATCTTGCAAAACTACAATATGATATCACAATCGGGATATTGACATGATTCAGTCAAGATCCAGAACATTTCCATCACCACAAGTGTCCCTCATGTTGATCTTTCATAGGCACAGCCACATCCCACCTCTCCCACATAATCCTTAAGCCCTGGCAACTACTAGTCTGTTCTCCTTTCTATAATTTTGTCATTTCAAGAATGTTACAGGGTCATTGTACCATTTTATGTTCTCACCAGCAATGAATGAGTGATCCGGTTCCTCTGCATCCTTGCCAGCATTTGGTGGTGTCAGAATTTTTTATTTTAGGCCTTCTGATAGATGTGTAGTGAAATTTCATTGTGGTTTTAATTTGCCTTTCTTTAATGGCTAATGATGTTGAACTCCTTTTCGTGTGCTTATTTGCCATCTGTATATCTTCTTTGGTGAAATATCTTTTCATGTCTTTTGCCCATTTTTTTTAGCTGAATTTTTAAAATAACAGCTTTATTGAGATATAATTTGCATACCATATAATTCATCAATTTAAAGTGTACAAATCAGTGGCTACTAGTATATCTGCAATGTTGTGTAGCTATCACTATAATAGATTTTAGAATATTTTTACTCCCCAAAGAAACACTGAACCCATTAGTAGTCATCCTTCATTTCTCCCTAATCGCCTGTGGTAGTCCTCCTCTTCTATTTTCTGGAAGAGATTTTTGTATAGAATTGGTGTTAAATCTTTAAATGTTGGGTAAAATTCTCCAGTGAAACTATCTGGGCCTAGAGGTTTTTTTAGGGGGAAGAGGGAAAATTTAAATGACAAATTCCTTTTCCATAGTAATTGTAAGGCTATTCAAATTACCTATTTCATTTTGGGTGTGTTGAGGGAGTTGGTGTTTTTTGAGGAATTGGTCCATTTAACTCAAGTTGTTAAATTTATGTATGCAGAAGTATTCATAGCATCTTCTTCCTATCTTTTTTAAATATATGCAGGGTATATAGTGATATGCCCTGTTTCATTCCTGGTACTAGTAATTTATATCTTCTCTCTTTTTTAATTTGTTGGTCTTGGATAGAGGTTTGTCAATTTTATTGATCTTCTCTAAGAATGAGCTTTTTATTTCGTTGATTTTTTTCTTTACTGTTTTTGTTTTCAATTTCACTGATATTTGTTTATTCTTTCCTTCCTTCTGCTTGTTTTGGGTTTATTTTGTTCTTCTTTTAATAGGTTTTTAATAGGTTCTTGAGGTAAGAGTTTAGATTAGTGATTTGAGATTTTTTCTCTTTTCCAGTATATGCATTTAGTGCTACAAATTTCCCTCTCTGCACTGCTTTAGATGTGTCCCATACATTCTGATATGTTGTATTTTCATTTTCATTCAGTTAAGTGACTTTTTTTGATTTCCATTGAGACTTTCTTTTTGATCCATGGATTATTTAGAAATGTGCTCTCTGGTTTCCAAATGTTTGAAGATCTTCTTGTTATCTTTCTGTTATCATTTTTAGTTTGATTCTTTTATGCCCAGAGAACACATTATGTATGATCTTAATTCTTGTAAATTGTCAATAGTATTCCATTGTATGGATATAGTTTTTTTTGTTTCTTTTTTTTAGGAGGCACTGGGGAGTGAACCCAGGACCTTGAACATGGGAAGCAGGTACTCAACCACTTGAGCTACATCTGCTCCCCAACACATTTTTTAAAAATGCATTCATCAGTTGATGGATATTTGGACGTTATGTAGTTTTGACTTTGGAATCATATAAATGTTTTACAAGTTCAAAAAGAAAAAAGCAATTCCAAAAATTTAAAAACAAATGGATGTTCTAAAATTTGTTGTGATAGCTACACAACTCTATGAAAATTGTAAAAACAATTAAATTGTATGCTTTGGTTGTATTGTATGTGATTTTTAGCTTGCTAAAGCTATTATTAAAATATATGGAAACAAATTAATCTAACTATTCAGCAAGTTGTCAATACAACAACACTGAGAAATGAAATATTTCAAATGACTTTTAAAATATAATGTTTAGACTATCTGTCCTTAATGGAATATATTGTAAAGACAGAAAGGAATTCACAGAAACATTGAAGCTTGTTAGTAAGTATTTTTGCTAGTAGTAATATTGATATGGTTTTTTGAAGCTATTTTTTTTATATTGTAGGATTAGACAAATAAATAATTTAATGATGTTAAGAACCAAAATGTAGCATGAAAGAAATAAAAAGTATAAAACTTTAAAATGTAAGGAAAAATCCTGTAACTTCAATTTGACTTGTAAGTGGCAAAATTCATCACTTTTAAATATATATTTCCTATTTCAGACCACTGAAAAGCACTGGAAGCAATTACAAAAACCCAGATTTTTGTCTCTAACTACCATTTCCTATGAAAAGGAACCAGGATACATGGATTTTGAGTTTGGAAAAGGAAATATAAAAGAGGAACTGGAGACATCTTATTTTGTCTGAAAGTGGGGGAAGTTATCAAAGACTGATTAGATCATTTCAAAGAGACACAGTAGCCAGTTTGAAAGGACTTTTATTAGCTAAATTTGAGACAAATTAAACATTTTAAAAATGATTGCAATTAGTTGAATCACAGTGAATACATATATAAAATCTAAGGGTTTATGATGTTGACCCCCAAAAAGAAAAAATACATAAATTCATTTGTAACCATTGGGGTTAGCTTTCTCCAAACATAGGAAACCAAAGGAAAAATTAAGCATTTATCCTGCCTTTCCTGCATGAACTGAATAGAAAGCTAATCAAATAATCCTACTTAGGGTGGGAAGGCTACTTTACAGAAGAAATCTAGAAGGGTTGATAGAATTAGAAAATCACCACTTGGCAACACCCATGGGAAAAAATGGACTCAGCTGACGATCATCAGTGGATGCTAAAACCATTAAAATTGATAAAGTATGGCTATTCATAGGGTGCAAAAACAGCATCTCACTGATTACTTGCCAATCAGAAAGAAAATAAAACATATCTTGCAATGGAGGAGTTATGCTGTTGTCACTGGAACTGACTGATCAATCTTATCATCACTAAAAGGGGAACAGACAGACATTATGTGCCTTCTGAGTAAAAGGCAATATGAATTACGCATGAAGTAATTGTTGCAAAAGTATTGAACCTGCATATCTAATTGTATTAGCCAGCCAAAGGGGTGCTGATGCAAAATACCAGAAATCTGTTGGCTTTTATAAAGGGTATTTATTTGGGAGTAGAAGCTTACAGTTACCAGACCATAAAGTATAAGTTACTTTCCTCAACAAAGTCTATTGCCACATGTTGGAGCAAGATGGCTGCTGACATCTGCCAGGGTTCAGGCTTCTGGGGTTCCTTTCTTCCCAGGGCTCATTTCTTTCTGGGTCAGCTCCTGTGTTTACTCCACAAGGTCAGCTGTAGACTATGAGACTTTCTAAGCTTTGCCTCTCTCCACAAGGACAGGTGTAGACTATCAGGCCACCAGCTCTGTATCTTTCCCAGGGGCTTGATTTTCTCTTTGCTCATGACCAAGCTCTTCTGTGTGCTTACTTCCTGGGGCTCTGGCTCAAAACTCCAGCATCAAAACTCCAACTCTGTTCTTTGCCATGTCTTTTATCTGTGAGTCCCCACCCACCAAGGGGCAGGGACTCAATGCCCTACTGACATGGCCCAATCAAAGCCCTAATCATAATTTAATCCCACCCAGAGGAAAAGACCAGTTTACAAACATAATCCAATATTTCTTTTTGGAATTCATCAATAATATCAAACTGCTACACTAATCAAGCCTTTACATGTAAATTCCAAATTACAGGAACTGTGTGGGGTGAGGGATGAATGAAACTACTCTATGAGGAAATATTAAGACAAATCCAGGGGACTGAATGTAACTCAAGTGGTTGAGCACCTGCTTCCCAAGTACAAGGTCCTGGGTTCGATCCCCAGTACCTTCTAAAAACAAATGAAAAAACCAACTCTCACTGGGGAGCAGAGGTAGCTCAGTGGTTGAGGGCCTGCTCCCCATGTACGAGGTCCTGGGTTCACTCCCCAGTACCTCCTAAAAACAAAACAAAACAAAACAAAGCAAAAAATACAAATCCAAAATGTGGAACTTTCTACAGGAAAACTGACCTGGTTTCTTCAACAAGTCAATGGCATTAAATAACATTAAAAAAGCTGGGAGATAGGGGATGTGGCAGTTTGGTATTATTTATGAATTCCAAAAAGAGATTTTGATTATGTTTGTAAACTGGTCTATTCCTCTGGGTGAGATACCCCTTTGATTGTATTAAATTCAGAGGGTTCACTTTTACTTTATTAAACCAAAATTAGGGATTCGATTAGATCACATCATTAGGGCAACTCAGAGTTGAGTCCCCACCCCCTTGGTGGGCTATATAAATGGACAGTCAATCAAGGACACAGAAGTAGATACACAGAGGAAGAGAGATAGCTCTATAGACACGGCAGAGGCCCTTGGAAGAGAGATGAGCCATTTGCCTGATAGTCTATAGCTGACCTCGTGAAGAGAACAGAGCAGCGGAGCCTGGAAAGAAACGAGTCCTGGGAAGAGAGATGAGCCCTATGCCAGCCTACACCTGAGAGTGGAAGAAGACCATGGAGCCTTAAGAGGGAAGAGGAAGGCTGCCCTCGTAGATGTCACCTGCCATCTTGCTTTAACATGTGGCAACTGACTGTGGGTAAGGGAGTACCTCTTATGGTGCTTTGAGTTGGACTCTTTAGGGCCTCATAACTGTAAGGTTTTACCCCAAATAAATGCCCTTTATAAAAGCCAACAGATTTCTGGTACTTTGTATCAGCACACCTTTGGCTGACTAATATAGGGGGTAAACAGAAGAGTTGTGAAAATTCAAGAATAAAGGAGTCTTCAGATGCTTAGAAATCAAATGTGAACCCTGTCAAGAAAACCTATTGTAAAAAGAAATCTGGGAGACAATTGGTGGAATTTGAATATAGACAGGTATTAGATGATATTAAGCATTTATTGTTGGTTTTTTAAGGTGTGATAATGATAAGATGGTTATGTAGGAAAATGTCCTCATTTTTTAGAGATATGGAACTGAAGTATTTAGGAATGAAAAGGCATAATATCTGGAATTAGCTTCAAAATATGTCAGGAAAAAAACAGGTGAAACATGACTAAATATTAATGAGTATTAATCTAGGTAATTCATATATGGGGTGACTTATTGTATTATCTCTGCTTTTACGTATGCTTGAAATTTTTCACAATAAACATGCTATGTTATTTAATTTTAATTTAATTATCTATAATAATAACTAATGTTTCTTCAGCCTTTATGTTGGGTCAAGTACACTGAAGAGGTGGCTTTTTTATCTTCTGTTTTTAGAATAAGGATATTAAGTATCAACAGAATTCAAATCTAGGCTATTTCAAGAACCCACATTTTAAATAAGCTCTTCTGTTAGTGCTTTTGTAGTAGAATCCCTTAGAAGACAATATCTCAAATCTACTGAGTCAGAATCTCAGGGGGTGCTGTTTAGGAATTTGCATGTTTTTATTAGAGAAGTTGTAGATTTACAGAACAATCATGCATAAAATATAGGATTCCCATAAACCGTTCTATTATTAACACCTTGCATTCATGTGGTACATTTGTTACAATTGATGAAAGAACAATGTTATAATTGTACTATTAACTATAGTCCAAATAGGAATTTTAATTTTTGATCACGTCCTAGATAACTTTATATCCACTGAAGTTTGTGCACCCCTGCAATATTGCCTCAATACTTTTTTTGTATTTGTAATAACATATATTAATGGAAAATTTTAATATAATTTTAGTATGCAATTATATAGTAATTCAGGTTCACTAGAACTTCATAGATTTTTGTGAGCGAGCCTAGACACTGTATTAGTTAAAGTAATGGTAGCTACTGTAACAGATATTTTGTAAAGTCCAATGCTGGTATACTTGGTGGGTGACCTTCCATATGGTCATTCAGAAACCTAGAGGACTTTGTCTTATGGTCCCTCCTTCTCCTACAGCCTCACTTCTCCGCTTTTTTACATTCAGCCAGTGTGGTCATTTGAAGCTGTATGTACCCCAGAAAAACATGCTCTTAAATTTAATCCATTTCTGTGAGTGTGAATCCACTGTAAGCAAGACCTTCTGATGACACTACTTCAGTTAGGGTGTGCATGCCCTAGCCCAAACAGGATGGGTCTTAATCCTATTAGTGGAGTCCTTTATAAGTGGAATGAATTTAGATGTGAGAGAGAGAAAGCCACAGGAAGTAAGAAGCTGCAATCAACAAAACCCGTAAGAGATGGGAAAGACCAGGAGATGTTGCACTGTGCCTTGTCATGTGACAGAGGAGACAAGGATTGCCAGCAGTCAGCCCTAGAACACCATTCACGGTGAAGAATGAAGCTAGAAGGACTGAAGTGTTTAAGAGTGGGACTACATTACTATGCAGAATAGGTTAGCATCTCCATTCAACCATCCAGACCTGGACTTGTACCCAAAGGATGAATAAGCCTCTTTTTTTTCCCCAAATAAAGGGGCAGTCAAGACACAGAAAGCTTTGGAAGCCTCCCATCCTTCTAAAGATCAAGATTTCAAAAAATATTCGAGTTTTGTTTAAATTACAACACCCATTTGCAAAGGTAATTAAATGTAATGCTTTTTAAATTTATGTTATGTACAAAATCATATTGGGCCAATGTACAATATTCAGATTGCTGTTAAAGTCCAAAGGATTCAAAACTGAGAGGTTTCTAAGCAGGATATGTGATTACATTTTGGGGACTTGATTATCTACCACTAATCCACATATTTTTACCAAGATTTCAAATCTTAGGGATTCATTTTAACCCCAGAAATGCCTACAGAAGGTTAGCTTTTAAAAACATGCAGTTTATAGCAGATGCATGACAAAGAAAATAATGAAAACTCTTAAGATAATTTTTATATGTTTCTGTATTCCCCATAATCTCTTATCTGATTAATGTTCCCTAGTAAATCAAAATATTTTTTCTACAATTAGCCACCAGCTTGGAAAGTTTCAACAGATGGGATCTTAAATAGCTCCAGGATGCTTCAGATTAAGTGAAACAAAACAAAACAAAATAAAAAATAATGCCAATGTCCCCAGGGCTTTATAAAATTATAAAAGGAACTATTATTTGTTTAGTTATAGATTTCTGCCTAACCATATTTACAGAAATACTTCTGAAACCAGCATTTATGACTGCTGAGACATCATACATATATGACAAGTATTATGCCAAAGGCTCCTGATTTTAATAGGTTATCAGAGCTAAAAGTGCTCTTTTTGGTTGTGGCTTCTTGCAGTCATCAGTATTGTTGACACCATCACAGCTGCTATCTTCCTCACCTGCTCCTTCCCCTTGATTAACTTGTGTTCCTGATTTGGGAAGATGGTGAATATAAAGAATTGTGCATCAACCCCTCCTAGTAACAGCTTAGTGGCAAGACAAGGGTTCTCTATCCTAGATGGATTTTTTTTTTTTTTTTGAGGTACCAGGACTGGGGATTGAACCTGGGACTTTGTATGTGGGAGACTGGTGCTCAACCACTGAGCCACATCGGTTCCCTTGAGTTGGTTTTTTCATTTGTTTGCTTGTTGTTGTTTTTGTTTCTCTCTAGGAGGCACTGGGAACCTAACCCAGGGCCTCCCATGTGGGAGGTAGGTGCTCAATTGCTTGAGCCATCAGCTCCCTTAGATGGATTTTTATAATATTGTATCTTCTGTCTGTAGTGCCCAAATCAATCTATAAACACATTCTTGCATTGAGCTCAGGAAGATGCCTTAGGTGCCCACATATCTCATAATTAGCACTCTTTCTCTCCTCCACACCTACATGACCAAGCAAGGTTTGCGAATCCTTTCAATTGAGTCATTGATAGTTTATGTGAGACAACCTTAAGTGGTTAAGCCTGTCTTTGTCCCTACACAGAGGTCCTGGTTAGGAACATGGTGGAAAGTATCTTGGCAGATCCCTTTTGACCTAGAGTGAATCTGGTTCTAACGGATGGATATTGAGAAGGTGACATTAATCACTAAGGTAAGTATTTGAATGACCCTAAAAGATTGGTGTATTAGTCAGCCAAAGGGGTGCTGATGCAAAGTAACAGATGTCTGTTGGCTTTTATAAAGAGTATTTATTTGGGCTGAAGCTTACAGTTACAAGGCCCTAAAGAATCCTACTCAAGGTACCATAAGAGGTACTTCCTCACCAAAATCTGTTGCCACATGTTGAAACAAGATGTGGGCAATGTCTGCAATGGTTCAGCCTCCTTCTTTCCCCTTAAGGCTCTGTAGTCCCAGCTTCTTCCAATCTTAGCTATAGGCTGGAAGGTTCATTTCTTTCTTTCGGGGCTCAGCTGCTCTGTTCTCTTCACAAGGTCAGCTGTAAAATATCAGGCGAATGGCTCATCTCTCTTCCTGGGGCCGCAGGATCCTCTTCTGTGTCTATGGAGCTCCCTTCCTCTGTGTATCTGCTTCTGTGTTCTTGATTGAGCATCTATTTATAAGCTCACCAATGGGGCAGGGACTCAACCCTGCATGCCCTAATGACATGGTCAAATCAAAGCCCTAACCTTGATTTAATCGAGTAAATATAAAGCCTTTGAATTTAAATCATTCAAAGGGTATCATGACCATAGGAACAGACCCGTTTACAAACATAAATCAATATCTCTTTTTGAAATTCATAAATAATATCAAACTGCTACAATTGGTATGTCTTAGGATTCCCCAGTCCTCTCTACTCCTTCTCAGGACATCTACTCTACAACTTCAATTTTTTTTTTTTTTTTTTTTTTTTAGGTATTGGGGCCCAGGGATTGAACCTGGACCCTCGTATGTGGGAGGTAGATGCTCAACCACTTGAGCCACATCTGCTCCTATAGCTTCAATTTGTATCTATATTTTTATGACAACAAATGACACTATCATCCACTCAATTTCTCAGAGCAGATGTCAGACTTGACTTTGTCTTTCCTTCATCACTACTTCCCCTGACACACATACATACTTTCAATTATTCCCATTCAATATATCCAGAGTCCATCTAATTCTCTTCCCCTCCAACCCCACTGTCTTCATCTTCACTGTCACTCTGAAAGCCTTCCTACACTTCTCCTGGCCTTGTCCCTTTCTAAATTTCAAACTGCAACAATAGAGATCTTTCTAAAGCACAAATTAAAGTATATTTTCCTCCTGCCTGAGCCCTTAATTGCCCTATAATAAACACTAACTATGCGATCTGTGGTTCCCACTGCTTTCCATACCATCCACTCTCCTCCTGACTTTAACCTGGCTAACTCCTATTTAACTTTAGGGTTTGAGCTTAGAATACAGAAAACCTTCCCTGAATTTCTCAGACCAGGTCAGCTACTCTTTGTTCCCATAGCTACTTGTGCTTACCCCTATGTCACTTATAATAGTCTATGTTTACTTGTTTGTCTTCTTCAATATACTATGTTCCTTGACACAGGGAACTATGCCTAGTTCAGCATTATGATATCAGTGCCTTGTATGCATTCTGCAAATATCTGCTGAATGAATTAACTAACTGATGCACCTCAAGCAATATCATCAGCATTGGTAAATAGTATATAGCAAGAGAATAAAACATAAATTGGGATAATTTTACACAACAGAATTGTGAGCCATTAATAGCAACATATGATTCTTGTTGCTTTCTGGTGGAATTGGAATGAAGCAATAGAAAAAGGCAAGTTGATACTGTGTGCTAGGTTGTGGGAGGGGCTTTGGCAATACTGAGATGAATAATACCTAGTGGCTGTTCCCTAAGAGCCCAAAGTCGAGTGGGTGATAGACTCATGGAATGCTAAAGCTGGGAGAAAAACAAAGAAAATTCAATCCAGCCCCCTCATTTTAAGGAGGAGATCTAGAAGATTTCTACAGTGCCTCCCATATTATTCAATAATTATATAGAAAGATAATTTTTTCCCCTTTATACCCTATGCTTTCCCCCAACATCAATTAATTTACCTTCTTAAAAAGAGAACACTGTATCAGTGAAACCATGAGATCACAGCCAACATAATCTCATCTTGGAAGGGAAAAACAATGTATGATCTAACAAAGTTTCCCAGGAAGGAAAATTTCTATTTGAAGTCCCGGCACCATAAATATCTTAGGGGGAACAAAAATCTTATCTGCATGAAAATGTTAAAAAATGACCATTCATCAAAAGCATCAAGTTCTCTTAGGATGATATGGAAAGAATCTGATTGCACAATTTTTGACTCAAGCAGAAACGTTTAACTTTTTTTTTTTTTTTTTAGGAGGTACCAGGGATTGGACCTGGGACCTCATACTTGCGAAGTGGTCGTTCAACCACTGAGCAATACCCACTCCACCAGAAATGTTTTAAGAGACCGCTTGTGGTGACATTATTTAATTAAGATTTTTTTTTTTTAAAGATTTATTTTATTTTATTTTATTTATCCCCCCCTTGCTGCTTGTGCTGCTATGTCCATTCGCTGCGTGTCTTCTCTGTGCCTGCTTATCTCCCCCTTGCTGTGAGGTCTTGCCGCATCAGCCCACGGCGCAGCGCGAGCCGGCCTGCCCTCACAAGGAGGCCCCGGGAAGCGAACCCAGGGCCTCTCATATGGTAAACGGGTGCTCTATCCATTGCACCACACCCGCTTCCTGCCGTGAGGTTGCTGCATCAGCCCACCGCACCGCTCAGGCCGGCGTGCCCTCACAAGGAGACCTCGGGGAACCCGGGCCTCCCATATGGTAAACGGGGGCTCTATCCACTGAGCCACACCCGCTTCCCGAATTAAGATTGAATTAGTATTTTACTCGGCATTTTAGGAGTTTCAGTAAAGTGGCCATTTGTTCACATTTCAATGGTTGATGTCAGTCAAAGACAGGGCCAGGTGGTTTGCCCCAAGTGAGACATGAGGAAGTAGACTGTCAGTTGGCTATTTTTCTTGGCTGAAACAGGTCTTATTAACAGGGAGGAGGCAGCACTGAAGGAGACAAGAGTAAGGCTGTCTAGAATTAAAAAGAGAAAACACTCACTTTTTGGAGGGTATGCCTTAAGTTTCTTGGTTTCATTCACATGTCACCTGTTTCCTGGATCTCAACCACCACAGGTGGGGCTTCACAGTGCGGTTTTTATATTTAGAGGGTCACGGATCTTAACAGACTTTATGTGAGTATGGCCAGTGGTGTTTCTTTTCTTACACTGTGATAACTACCGATAGAACTTTTGTGAATAAATCAGATTATTCTTCAGTCAAAGTTTAGGCATGATTTTCCTTGCCTTTTTTATTTTATAGTCCATTAGGGAAAATGAAAAAGCTTTTTTCTCTTTTTCTGTGACTATTTAGTACAGTAGTAATGATACTGTTCTTTCAGGTAGCAAAATCAAAAGTTGCATTTCCTCTCATTTATATATTGATCTTATACGATGGGGAATGTAACGGAATTCAAATTAGGCAGCTCATTGTAGAGAGAACAAAAACACCTCTCATGTTCTAATTACATAAGCACTGACACTTGGATGATAGATGATGGGGAAAAAACCTCTGGGCAGGCACTATGGTGTGTTTCCTTGCTCACAGAACTTATTTCCATTAACACACATTTTGAAACTTGTGCCTTCTTCTCTTCTGCTACCCCTATACCCAAACCCTGTATATGAATCTGATCATATGCCTTCTGCTTTTCTCTAATAGTTTCAGGCATGTGAGGTTTATTTCCATTTCTTAATGGTCAGCTTTTTGAGTTTAGAAACCAATACTAAATTAAAATATTATTTTATTATGATATGCCACATTTGAGGCTGTTTATTATATTTTGTGGTATTATGGTATATTTTATGATATGACATTTTGAATCTGATTATGGATACAGTTTTCTCAGATTTGAGTTTATTACCCCAATTTTACAAGTCAGGAGACAAAGGCTCATGGTGAGTAAACAACTTAACCAAGAGCTCATGCTGGTACACAGTGGAGCCAGAATTAGAACCTAAGGTCTGGCTCCAGAGGCTTTAATCCTTCTTCCATCACACTCTCTCTATAAACCATATCCTACCCCACCACTGCCCTACTGTACCCAGCATTTCACAGAGTGCTCAACCTATGTTGAGTCTTCAGTAAATTCTCATGAAAGTGAGTTGAACTTTAGCATAGACCTGCTCACCTTATTAAGTGAATAGGCCTTCAAAGGAAGTGGGAAGCAAATGAGACACATGGGGAAAGGAGTCTGACCAGGAACCTGAACACCACACACTGCTTCTTCACCACTTACTTCTCAGTCTAAAGGAGAAGGCCTTCAAAATGACCCCAAATTACTTCTGCATATGTGGGACAAAGAATTCAAAGCAAGTATTGCCAACTCACTTGAGAGCTAGGAATGAGTTTGGTTCTGACTGAGCAGAAATTCAAATTTGGCATCTGCTGAGTTCACAAATAAGGTCAGTTGTTTAATGTTCCAAGGAACGCCTGAGTGTCACAGGTGATTATCTTCAAACTTCCCTAGCACCCTGGGGGACCTAACGTTGGGTTTAGAGTGCTTTCTCTGACAGCATTTGCATAAGCATTGACCAGCCTTGATGCCAGCTTGGACTTTATATTCACAGGGTTTACTCCAGGGCACATACCGCCTGGTTTTCCCAGATCCCTTTAAAATCTCATTTCCCTACAGCAACGATTCTTTGTTTATGTTCCTCTTGCATATCCTTCTTGGAGCAGGATACTTGTTATTCTTAAGGAGGCAGCCAATTATAGATTTTCATACTTAGGATTCAGAAACATGACATTTTAGACAGGCCCACTTTCATCCACAGATCCGCAGGGCATAATCTGATTACCAACAAGGTACAATGTCCACAGCCTTGCAGAGCTGGAGTAAAGGCTCTATATCAACCAGAGACATAAATATTAGATCATTAGTTCACGAGCTAGAATTTATTGAACACAAGGAGTGTTAGATATGCCACAGGAAAAAGTATGAAAGGGATGCATATTCTCAAAGGATTCCTGTGGTGCCTGGGTGGGGCCAGTTTCCCATCTGGTTGTGGTGGAGCCCAAAGGGGTAACAGGACCTGTTCTGATCCAGTTCCAGGGAGGGGAAGCAGGTCATGTCAACTCTTCCACTTGAGGGGCAGCAACTATTTCCCTGAGGGGCCCAAGTTGTGGTGGCTCTTGGGGTAAAGTATGGAGAAGAAGGGAAAAGGACAGGTCTGAAACCCTGTACTTAGGGAATCTTGGAGGTTGGTTCTGTTGTGTGCCAATAATAGTGTCCAGTCCATCCTCCAACAAATATCCAATGAGGAGCCAGAGGCAATTTCCACCTAGTAAGAGTTACACAGCCTTTTTACTTAAATATCACTCAGTGCAAGGGCTTTATCTATTACTCCCTCCTTTTTTATCTTCTTAGCTTCCCTTTGGAAATGGTTGGTTGACTTAATAGCCCAACTTTTAACAATCCCGGGTACTGGCCATTCCTCATAAAGAAAATACTAGTGTATATCACCTGTCCTAAAGTAAGCCCAGGTTTAACTTTTGGTTGAAGAAACTAACTTGAAGTCTCCAAGGCTCTGGTGTGACCCACTGAATTTTTAAGTACTGTTGAAAAACATCCATCATTTTGTTGAGTAATGTTGTCAATTATTAATTCATTCAGCAAATAATTTATTGAGTGTCTGCCATGTTGCCTGGAACTGCCCTAGGCCCAGGAGATATAGCAGCTAAAAGACAAAAATCCTGACCTTTTGGAGAGACAAGAAAAATTAGATTAATATACTAGATTGTGTTAAGGCCTAAGGCAAAAAATAAGGCAGGGAAGGGGGATAAGGAATTTGAGGGTTGAGGCTACAATTTTAGAAAGAAATTAGAAAAGGCCTCATGAGAAGTCAGAATTTGAGTGAAGACCCCAAGAAGATCAGGAAGATGGTCACGAAAACCATGTGTATGAGGGGCATACTGGATAAAGGAAAACCCCAGTGCAGATGTCCTGAAGCTGGAGTAGGGCTGGAATGTTCCAAGAACATCAAGGAGGCCTGAGCAGCTGAGAGTGAGGGTGGAGGAGAATAGTACGAATTAGGGGTCAGAGAGGGAATGGCGTGGGGAAGGGAGGAGGTCAGAGGGGAAGTAGAGGGGTAAGGACTTTTAGCTCATTATAAGGACTTCTGCATTTACTCTGAAGGAGATGGGAGCCAACGGGGGTTTTAAGCCAAGGAGTGACATGCTTTGTCTTCTGACTGCTGTGTTGAGAACATATTGAAGAGAGGTAAGGAATGAAGCAGGAAGACTGGTTATTGATAGGATATTGTTCCTAAACTGTTGCACTATAACATTTGACAGTTCATTTAGAAGGGCTTGCGTGCATGTTAACATTGTTAGCGTATTTAATGATCTGCACCAGAGGTTTGCTGTTGGTGTGCACATTCTCTACTCTTAAAGAATCCTGGAAAATACATGTAATACCTGACAATTGTCCCTTGGATTTTTGGTCTAAATTGTTACAGATTAATAAAATAAAGACATCAAGAAAATACCCTCCAAACTGAGAAATAGCATTTGGCCAAGAATAGACAAATTTATTGTAGTCCTCTTTGAGGTTCATGAAAAAAAGCTGGCATCTTACCATTGAGATATGAAGATAGACAAAAGAAACAGTGTTTGTAACATGGATTAGAGAGGACAGAATTTTTAAGGGGACTGCATCACATATTTACTCTGTTCTTGGAGCATCTGATGCTTTGAGGCCCAAGGACCCTCCCTGGAGAGAGTTTTCTCTTTGTTAGGTAGGGACAAAAAGGAAGACTCACTTTGTCAGCCCTGCAGGTTCTGGAATGGGAATGCACTTCTACAGAGGAGCAGAAATTTGTAAAACTTTCTACCAGTAAAGCATCTTGAATCTACCAGACCCATCTCAGGCAAGGTCTGTACTCTGAGACAGTATAATGGATGAAGGCAAAATGGTCAGAAGAACCATGCAGATTCCCATTCTGCTTAATCACTAATTGGGTCCTGGTCTTGGACTACTCATTTTTCCTATCTGGCCCTCAATTTCATCAACTTTAATCAGGGAAATCGTGATACAGTAAATGAAAAAAAAATGCAGAATAATGTGTCTAGTATGATCCCATTTCTTATTTGTTTTAAAACTATAAAAAACAAATACTTTATATTTGAGTGTTGTGAGTCCAATATACATGTACATACACTTATATAAATACATACACTCTATCTGGATTTAGATGGAGTATATATTGACACACACATATATACTTCTATATCTACATGTAGATATAGATATAGATATATATATGTGGATAGACACAAATAAATCTTTTAATTAAATTACTTTAGAGACAAAGAAAATGCTTGAAGAAAGGAAGGAAACCTTGCTTGACTTATATCCCTTTAGGATCAAAAGCTAGTATGGTCTTAGCTTCTTTGAAGACTCATTTTCCTGAATTGAGATTCCTATTTCCTACTTCTCTCCAAAACTGAAAACATAGCAATGGTCTTGCTATGTCCATGTTTTATAATTGGGATTGTTACTGTGTTCTTCATTTTCTGATATTGATGCTTAAGGCAGTCAGCCCATTTGAGTTTCTGTCCCATACTTTATTTGAGATTTTGTATAAATAACTGCATTAATGCCACTGAATCTAAAGATGAGAGCATGACCTCTATAAATAAGAAATGATGACACTAAAACAGTTATGCATAGTCCCTGTTGCTTGGATAAAGTGACCCAATAAGTAATTCTGTTTATCATCATCTTAAAAAGACCTGACTTGGAAGAATAAATGTGTGTGTGACAGAGCGTGTGTTTTAAATCAAATGGCAGGCAACTAATCAATATGAGTTGTGTAAGCTCAGGATTTCTGTGGTAAAAATTCGGAAATGCAAAACAATGTGCTTAGATTGTTATTCAGGCCTCTTAAGAACATCCAATTTATTATTTATCTCCTCACCTCCCTGCTTCCATTGTTTGAGAAACATTTTGGTAAAAGTCATTTCTTTCATTATTCTGCATCTGATGTGTTTTTTGTATCCTTTTTTCAGGTTGCTGTTTTACAAATGATTTATTTATGTTGGCTAGTGTGATTCCCAAACACTTCAGGCTTATGTTTATGCATTTAAGTCTTCTGGGATTTCACTGAAGCGATTGCTTCCATCGTGTTCAATATGCATCCTTTCCATATCAGTGAGTTTCTAGGAGACTTCTAAAAGGTTTTTTGAGCCAGTGCATTTTATTTTATTTTTTGCAATTTTATCTTGGAATGATTTAAGACTTAAGTGGTTGTTAAAAAAAGAAAGAGATTTCCATCTATAGTATGATTAAGATAATTAAAAAATGAGATTGGCTTTAAAACAGGGATTCTTAAGAGGACTGTGAGCTTGAATTGAAATTCAAAAAAACATAATTCTTGTGGGGACATGTTGGTGCAGGTGTGATATATTTATTAAATAATACACAGTATAGTGTGGACTTAGTAAAGGGTCCCTAGTTTTCACCTGACTGGCAAAGGGGTTTGTGGAACAAAAAAGGTTAAGAATCCCTGCTTTAAAAGATTTCTTCTGACCACTGTTTTCTAATTTTCAAATATTTCAGAAAATACAATATATGAAGTTTTGCTATTTGTTTGTAGGGATATAGAAGTCTCAAATGTTGTGAGATAATGGCTGGGTTTTTTTTGTTTGTTTGTTTGTTTTGTTTTTCAGATTAGTTCACATTCCTGGCAGAAATGATTGGAGTATCCTTTGAGGCTACACTTGAAAATATTAACTATCAGGTCTTAAAACATTCAAAGTAGTGGGTCTTTTGGTTTACTAACTCCTTTTTACAATGTCTCATTTTAAAAATGCTTCTCTTAGTTAAAAATGTTTCACAACAATTCAAGGTATTGGTGGTAGGGTGAGGTATGAGAGCCCTGTATGACATTATGTATGTTTGTTTTGTAACTTCACAACTATTACTATACACTTATTGTTTATGTATGTTTATGTATGAGTGATATACTTCAATAAATTTTTTTAAAAATG
>JAQZBX010042084.1:0-13420 GCA_029593785.1 Cabassous unicinctus | reverse complement strand
TTTTGTTGCGTCATCTTGTTGCACCAGCTCTCCATTTGGGCCAGCTTGCCTTCACCAGGAGGCCTTGGGAATCGAACCCTGGACCTCCTATATGGTAGACAGGAGCCCAATCGCTTGAGCCACATCCGCTTCCCCCTAACAGTTTTGATATCATAATTCTCCTCCAAAAACCTTGCCTGATTTCTCATTGGTTACAGTTCTCATCAAACTTTCAAAAGTAAGTTTTCTCTCTTGAGACTTCATAGTCTAAAAGGGGAGAAAAAGTCCAAGGTTCTTAGCTTGCTAAGGTTTCTGGCTGCCAAACTATCCCTGTGGTTTACAACTCTACAGATTCACATATCAGAAACTTTCCTTAGGTCAAGTGGATTATGCTCTCCCTTCTTTAAACTTGTGTTCATAACATATCCGTTCTGTCCCCAACCTAGGTGTCCTCCCTTCTTCTCCAAATCCAACTCCTTCCTCAAGACCCCACTTGGATCCTATCTGCTTCCCAAGCCTGATGGTTCTTTATCATTTCTGATATGTGGCATCTTTTTATTTAAAGCATGGGCACTGGTATTAGTATTTTAAATTTTCACATACTAACATATTGCCTGTCCCATTCATTTGTAGGCTCTGAGACAGTCAGGACTTCTCAGTAGAAGGTCAGTCTTATGGAACCTTAGTAATAGTGCCTATCATGGTGCTTTGCATTTAAATGTTCAATAAGAATTCAGTAAGTGAGTTGATTTGATACCAGTTTTGGAAAACCTAATTGCTTAGCTTCCATGATAACGAGAAGGTCTGACAAAAAAATATTCTAGGTTGCTGCCTCTTTCCAGATGGGCAGTATTGCACACTAAGGATTGCCACCCCTGTTGCTGGTAAGGAAAAAGTCTGGAAATATTAATGTCATTGGAAATGAGTTACCACGTTCATTCTAAACCAAAATTCCATTCACTTTCAAGGTTGATTTGATAGTTTACTCACCTGCCACCCACAGCAAAATCAGAGATTGCATAATAATAGGACTTGAGAACCTTGGGGTCATTAAACACTTCATCTCCAAAAGTGTTAAGGCGATTGAGAGTAACTCTGATGTCAGTGGCAGTTACCCATTCCTGTCAGTAAAAAACAAAACAAAAACAAAACCAGAAACATAAAAGAGAGGTAGAGAAGGACTGACAATGAGAGACATAAATGTGACCAAACATTCTCAACAGTTAATTATCGTTGAACTTATGTCTACTTCCAGCATTAACTCTAGTATAACACTCAATGACTTCTTTAATTTCCTAGTATTTTTTCCTTCTTGACACTTCTTTGATCTAGATTATGTTACTTTACCATTCAGAGTCCTGAAAAAAGGGAATACTAGTAGTTTCGTCATAAAGTTATTGAGACGCTTAAATGAAAGGCACCATCAAATGCTTAGCATATATTTAGGTACTCAATGCCCATGTCCCTTTTCTCCACCTTGTACCCACACCCCAAAATCCAGTCAGAGACCTCAGTTCAGAGCTTACGGAGCATCACACCTGTACTAGATATGCTGTTATGGCCTCCTCCTGCCCATTTTGTGCCGCCTAACTCTTCCTCCAGACCCAATCCTCTACTGGCAGATCTGGGCAGATTCTCAAGTGCAAAGGAACAAATCCTTACAGTGGCCTGAACCAATCAGATGCAGCCCGTGTTTGTTTTGCTCCTTCTCCCAGTGTCAGCTTCTCAGTGAGGCCTTTCCTGGCCACCCTATCTGAAATTGCCATCCCTTTCCAAATCCCTATTTCCCTTCCTGGTTTTACTTATTTATCCTATTTATATTGTCTATTTCCATGTCTCCCACCAGAATGTAAGCTCCATGAGGGCAGGAATGTTTTGTCTGTTTTATTCATTGCAGTATCCCTAGTGCCAAGCATGGAATAGGTGCACAAACAGCATTTGCAGAGTGAAGGAATGAATTTGAGGGAGGAATACAACTGATCAGGTTCATAGCTACATCACAATAGCAGAGGACAAGAGTGAAGGCTGTACAGTTTTTCCTTAGTTTTTATGAGGTCTAAGCCCTTATAATAAATGCCCTTTCATTTGGCTAATTTAAGTAAGATGTTTCTATCTGTGGTAGATTGTTTTAAGAATGACCCCAATGAATCGTGCCTGCCAGTGTTCACATCCTTGTAGCCCCCTTCTATAAAGCTTCTTGTCGTATGGCTTGCTTTGGCCAAGGGAACATCAGCAAATATGAGACAAGCAGAGTCTTGATAAGCACTTGTGTGCTAGGACTTACTCTCCTGGAACCCTTCTGCCATTAAAGGGAAGAAGCCTGGTCTAGCCTCCTTCATAAGGATGAAAAACCGCATGGAAAAGGAAGCCCAGCCTATAGCTGGCCTGCCAGATGAATGAGGAGAGGCTAACATAGATTGATGGCAAACAATAAATCATGATTGGGGGCATTAAGTTTTAGGGTGGTGTGTTACAGAGCAATAGCTATTACTACCCAAAGATGCCATCTTCATTTTAAGTTTCCTTCTAGGGCTACATATCACAATCTCATGAAGATGTAATGAGCAAGTACAGAGGTGCAGGCATCTTTGTTTTCAGAAGGCTCTACATGAGACTGGGGTGCACACCCTTTATTAAAAACCACTGCCTAAAACCATGCCCAGCACCTGGCGTATGGAACAACATAGAGAAATCATAAAAGCTAATCTCCAAGAAGCCTTCAAGTATAATTAGAAAGGAGAAGAGACGATGATTTCACCACATCCAAACTTGGAATTCCAATAACAACTCCCACTCACAGCCACAATGTTAGGAATTTTTACTTGTCTGTAATGTAAATAGCTAAACTTATCTCTGTGTTTAATGCTTATTATATCGTCTACGAGTTTCATCTTTATCACAGCTCTCCTTGAGTAAAAGCTTCTAATTTTTAGCTAATTCTAAGCCATTTTTTTACAATGGATACTTTAAAAAGAACAGACTCTGGAGTTAGGCTTTCTAGTTTTTGAAAACCAGCTCTGCCACTTAAAATTGTATGATTTGGGGCAAGTTATTTTAGCTTCTCTGTGCCTTTATTTTCTCATGTATAAAACAGGGATAGGATATAGGGATAATAAAAGTGCCCAACTTCTAGGGTTATTGTGAGGATTATATAAGTTAATATATCTAAAGAGTTTAGAACAGAGCTTGTCACTTTAAAACACATTATAGTAAGTGTCAAAATTAAATGCTAATTATTATTATTATGATAAACCAATACATGCTTAGTAATTTACAGTTATATACAGTGAAACCAGAAGGTTTTCCTTCTTTCCCCTGGGACAGCACAGCTTTTGGAGGGAATGCACAGGTTGCAATGAGGAAAAAGGCTGCCTGCCTACAAGTCAAATCAGCAAAACCATCTAGGCAGTTGGCTATCAGAGCCAGAGCTCTTGTAGCCAGAAATATGTAAGTAATTCTTCTGCATAATAAAATCCACTGACAAATCTATGCAGATGCCCATTGCATTTTTACCACATTTAGTCTCATGAGTTTCTATGGCAAAAAAGGGCAGCAAACATCAGAATTCCTATAGCTGAGGAAACTGTTCAAGACAAGCTGACAAGGCATACAGCTAACAAAGGTGCCAGAAAACTACAGTCCAACTTTACATGACTGCTTTTTCCTACTGACTATACTGTTGACTCTCTAGAACTATAAAATATAATTATTTGCTATAGGAAGAAACAAGACTGGCAAATGTTCATGAATTGATCGACTTAAAGGGTATTTGTAGATCATCTCTCCCTTATGCATTCAGTCTTCTCCATTTTCATCTATCAAAATCAGCTATTCTGCCTGCCAATTATTTCAAACATACTTTATTTCCACTGTGAAAAACACTTTTCTGAAAGGCCTATTCAGAGATACTCATTGCTCACCATAATCTTGGGGTTTACCAAGACCTTTCACATTTATGATTTCTCAGCAACCTATAGAAATACAATGGTAGGCAGGAACAGAATCCACTGAGAAATCTATTCTCATCTTTTGCCATGTCCAAAACCACACAACCAAATTAGAAAAAGAATCCTTGACCCTAATAATAAATTCCAGAGAGAGAGAGAATAAGAAAAATAAGGGGATTTGCTATTTTGAAATCACAACAGCTTTCATAAAATGGACGTAGCATTTGCAAAACCATATCGTCTTGCCTCAGTCAATTAAAACAAGTTGTTAACTTCAGTCAAGTCACAGCAGTGTCTCCTCTGTGTTAATGTGTGGAATACAGCATGAGGCACAGTCTTCCATGATCAGAGATATATAAAAAATGTTTACAGATGTCTAAGAAATCCAGAAAGATTCCATATTATGGTGTGTCAGAAAGGAATATGCATACGGAATGCATAAGAAAAAAGAAATCTTTAATTCTTTCTTTTGTTGAACAGGGAGAAGTTTCTCTCACAATGTTTAATCACAATACCACTGGTGCCTAAATTTATATCATGTCACAAACACCAGTCCTTTTAGGTGATTTAGGATTTTTTATAACGATTGGCAACTGTGCCACATAACCCAGTTAAACTTTCCTCTCACAATAATGAAGGTGGGCAGTAGCATTCTTAAAAAGTTTGCTTCAATTGTTCCCTCTTGTTAATATAACTTTTTTAATGTTGTCAAAGAAGAGATAAAAAAGGATACAAGAAAACTGTGTAGATTAGATCAAATGCCCTCTTCAAAAGGTCAGAAGCAAAATGTTTCCACTCAAGTATGGAAACCGAAGTTAAAACTGTTCAACGTTTTAAAAAGACTGTTAAGTTTACATCCCGGGATGTATTTGTAAGCACATGAGAACATAAGAACAAACATCAACCAAACAATAGGAACATAACTACTTTCCTTCACTCATTAATAGTACAAAGGAGAGAATAAAAGCCAGCAGTCTGTCAGGCAGGAATCGATTCCACTCCTACCCCTCATGTCAGAAGGGGGCCCACAGGCAGCCACTACAATAACATTCCCGCATCCAGTAGGTGAGAACTAACTGACTCCAAAGCCGAGTTTTGAATGCCTACCTGCAACACAGGGCTATTGTCAAAGTTGTAGGCGCTGGGCCTTCCTTCTAGGGTTGAAAAAGCCACGTTGCCCCCAGTGAGAGGAGAAATGTCACTGAATTCATCTGTGCACAAGGCCTGCTGCTCGTCCTCTCCCGTCCTGATGAAGCCGCGGTTGGCCTTCGAGTAGGTGTTTGCACAAGAGCCGCTGTAGTACTGGTAAGGAATCCACGGCCCATCTTCCCGCATGCGCTTGTAAATGGCAAAGCTCTCAGGGCGGCTGGTGTGGAACTTGAGGCGCACGTATGTGATGTCAAAAGCCTTTCCTGTGAGATAAACACACCACAGTTTATAAGTCACATATATGAAGCAAAAAAAATCTCCTCTATTCCCAGTTGGACTTGGAACTTTACAAAGAAAGAAGATACAAATCACTGTACATATCAAACTAAGCACAGGTTGGACAGGTTGCGTCCAATCGGCTATTCTAAAACTGGAAAGAGTGAACCTTTTCCCACAAAAATGTTAAATTATAATTGGATTCATAAGTTGGCTCATGAAAGCCTATTTATGACATAAGTTATTGAAATTGTATTTGCAATGAAAGATGGTAGTAGTCCAATGAAAGATGGTACTTATATTATTTAAACAAAAATAAAATTGAATAGAAAAAGCACATTTATTCTTAATGCTGATGCTTCAACTAAAACTTACTTAAAAGACATAAAAGAAAATATTTGTAACTTTCTAAATGGGTCTTCTGGGTAGTTTTGAGGCTTTTAAAAATCATTCTCTCGTAATGGTAATTTTATTTGATGCAGGAAGAATATCATTAGCACCATTCTTCTACTTACCAACCAGGTTTGAGAGAGAAAGAGAGTTTTAAGAAAGGAAGAAATATAGTGATTGGGAGATGGGGCAGGAAGTAGAGTGGGAAAGGAGAAAAAAAATTTCCTTCAGTAGCTGAACAAATAGGTGGAAAAAAGAAAGAGAAAAAGGAGAAAGTCTAAAGAGGATGTGTTTGAATGTGAACAAAGGAGAATACCTGAGCAGTGAAGGGTAGAAAAAGGGAGGACTCAATGGGTAACAATCCCTCTGGAAGAACAAAAGGTGGCCTGCTGTGGAGTCACTGGGTCAAACAGTTCCCGGCAATAGCCAGAGCATAGATTTCTGGCCAGGAAATCTTGGTGGCTGTCAACCACCTTGAGTCTTCAGGTAGATAAAAGAGATAGTATGCATCTGTTTTAAATCATCGTTCATTCATAAATTGCATCCTTCTATTGCTGACAATATCCATACTTCACTACTTCCATGCTATAGTGAAGTTCACAGTTTGGTCAATGAACATTTTTTTGTTAACAGCTACATGCTTAGCCCTATGATATGTACATGAGGGGGGTGAGGCAGGGATGTGTTAGACACAACGTGTTGCACTCAAGGAGGTTACAGTCTTTTCCTCCCAAGTGGCTTATTTGCACAGGAAGAACTATCCTAACCTCTCACAAGCCCACAAAACAGGAAATTCTGTTCTCTCAGAAGTGCTGGGGAGAGACTTCTGCCCTTCTCTCAGTTCCTCGTATCCCCTAATTCCCAGGGGAAAAGAAGTGATGCTCACGTGTGGCCTGGAATTCCCTCAGTCCTCTCTCTTAAGCTGCCTGTGTCTCCCTCTCCTCTACAACACCTCCTCATCTAGGACAGCAGCTCTGCACCTGTGCAGGGAAGGCCTACTGTTGTCCAGATGGCGTATCCAGGACTAAATGGGTGAGTTCAATTCCGGGGAAAAGACCAGAAAGTGAAAGTATGGTAGGCTGAATTATGTACCCTAGAAAAACAGGTTCTTAATCCATTCCGTGAGTGTGACCCAATTTTAAACAGGCACTTCTAAAGAAGTTATATTTAGTTACGGTATGGCCAACTGAATCAGGATGGGTGTTAATCCTATTACTGGAGGCTTTGTAGAGAAGGCCACAGTGAGAAATCCACCAGGGCAGCAAGAAGCAAGAAGTCAATGGAACCTGGAAGAGAAAGGAGAGGGCATCTCCACGTGACAGAAAAGCCAAGGAACCCCAAGGATCATTGCCAGCCAGTCCAGAATGCCACAGTTTTTGGGGAGAAGGCATTGCCTTGTTGACACTTCAATTGTGACTTCTCCTAGGCTCAAAACCATGACCCGATAAGTTCCTGTTGTTGAAACCAACCCATTTTATGGAATTTGTTTTAGCAGCCAGTTTCGAAACTAAGACATCAAGTAATCTACATGTCCAGGCTACATTCCAGCTTTATCTGCAGTAAAACTGGTATTATAAGCCATATTTGATCCTTCTATTTCTCACCTGTTTCAGATCTTAGAAGAGGGGTTTGGTTTACTGCTCTATCACCACCACCACCATATATGCAACACACACTCACCCACAGACAATCTTGAACATAAAGCCATAATGACATGACAGAGAAAGAACACACAACTGGGCACTGTGAGACCTAAGTTCAGGTCCTGGCTCATCCATTTACTAGTTACATGGGTTCTGCGCTGCCATCTTCTCCTCTGTAAAGATGAGGTTTATAATCCCTGCCCCACCAATCTCAAAGAGTTGTTGGGAGATCAAACTGAGATCATGCACATACCTGATTAACTGCAAAATTCTATACAAATATAAGGCAATTTTGATAATAGGGGTTGTAAAGAAAATTACCAAATTAAGATCCTGGATATATTCATACGTAAGGGCCTTCGTTGTACAAATATGGGTCCTCTCCCTAGGATGCAGTACAATATTTTGCTTGTACACAGGTCATGAAAATATGGTTTACATACCTTCTGTTAAAAGAATGCAAGTTTAGCTTATATTTCTTTACTCTGTCAAAAATTTCAAGACATCACCTTTGAACAAGGGTGAGGTTATACTACAGTATCTATGACATTCCAGAGACTCACTATCTAAGACATTCCAGAATGGCAAAGCAACTTAGTTGTACTCCAGAGTAGGTAGCTCGAGATGTTCAAAGGCTTACTCACTAATCTGTGGATTACAGGTTACCCTTCCTTTCTCTCTCTCTATCCTTCTGACATCTCATTGTTCTTCAGCAACCCAACCTGCAGGAGACTGGCCAAAGGAGAGAAGGTAAAAACTGATCAGGGTATCCTATATTCCAGACCAAGGTCTGTACCAAAAACCACTCTCTGAAAGAAACAGTTTATGTGGTCACTCCCACTGCTGCTAAAGACACAGAGACACAGGTTCAGAAAGTCCAGAAAGAAATTTTGCTAGCATTCAACTTTGAAACAGCCTAACTTGCTAGTGGTAGATTTCCCTTGCCAGCTCTACATCTCATTTTCAGAGCTGCCTTTCTTATACTAAACTATAGCCACAAGTTGGAAAGGAAAAAGGTCATCCATTACACTTCCTGGACAACAAGAGAGCCGTGTGCACTGCCCTCCAAGTTGCAGTCAATCCAGTGGTGGATACAGACAACTGCAATTCCGTATGATAAGTTCTACAACAGGGAAAGTGCATAATATTTTGCAAGCATGGAGGAAGGTCACCAAATCCAGATTTGTAAGGTCAAGGAAAGTTTCCTAGAGGAAGTGACATCTAAATCCAAGAACAGAGGGAATGCAGAAGAATTATCTCATTCTTGTCCAGGAAGATGAAATAGCATTATGAAAGCCCAGAGGGCACAGTAGAATGAGCACTGGAGGAATTAGGTTGTGCAGTATAGCTAGAACTGGAGGAACTGGCTAGGGACAAGGGAGATTAGTAGAGCATGTGGCTATATTAAAGAACAACTTAAACTAAAGGACAATGGCAAGTCAATGAAGGATTTTATGCTGGAAAATATATGATCAGATTTGATTTTTAGAAAGATCACTCTGGCCACTGTGTGATTAGGTTGGAAGGGATAGGACTAAAGATGGAAAGAATAGTTAAGATATGGCAGTAATCCAGGAGAGATGGCAGTGGGCAGAACTAACAATAGGGACAGTCAGAATGGACAGAAATGGATTTGAGTGAGATTCAGGATGCAGCCATCACTATCACTTGGTAACTGATGGGGGGTGACAGGGAATGGGAGCCACTTACCACCACCTCCCCCATTTCACCCTGCTGGAAGTCTGTTCCACCGTCAAAGCTTCTTTTTCTCATTCCATGTGGTGGACGACTAAAACTAACATTCATACTTCTAATCTAAGCAATCAAATGGAGAGTGGTACAATTCACTGAAACAGGGATTAGAGGGGGATAGCAGGATTAGAGACAGGGGCACAGGACAGGATGGGGAGTTGAGTTCAATTTTGTATACAATACTTTTGAGGTGTCTGTGGGTCATCCAAGAGGAAATGTCTAGTAGGGAGTTAGATGGGAGTGGTCTGACGGCCCAAGAGAGAAGTCTGAGTTAGAAATATGGACTCTGTACTCATTAGCACGTCGATGGACAGTGAAGATTTGGGTATGGTTGAGACCAACGAGGCAAGTGTTTTGAGTGAGAAGAGAAGCTCACTTTTGAGATCATCCTGAGGAGCAGCAATATTTAAAGTATAGATGAAGAATGTGAGATGACAAAGGAGGCTATGAAGGAGAAGACAGAGGGAGGAGGGCAAGTAAAAGAGTACAATTATCCCAGAAGCCAAGAAAAGAGGGTTTTACAAAGGGAAACATCAATGGTGTTAAAATCTGCCAAGAGAGTCAAATAAGAAAATGATTAAGTGGTGTCCATTAACTTCAGCCACAAGGAGGTCACTGGTGAGCTTGGTGAGAGCAGTTCCAGAAGCAGGGATCACAGTGGGTTGAAGCTGAGTATGAATGGCAGAAAGGCAATGGGAAATTAGGCACAGTGAGTGCAGATAGCTTGTTATGACATCTGGCTGAAGGAGAGCAGAAAGAAAAGATGATAGCTGGAAAGTATATAGGATCAAGGGAGGATTTGTCTCTTTTTGCTTTTTAGATAAGAGAGATGAGTGTGCATTAAATGCTGTTGTGCAACAGCCAACAAAGAGGAAAAGATTAAAAATACAGGCTGGGTCTTCTCATCCCCCTCTTAGCTGTCTTAAACATAACCACCACCATGGAAAACTGGGATTGGCAATTTATACCAAACTCCGTTATTTATTACAATCTTTCCCTAGAGCTAACTAACAGTATAGAAGAAACTAGCCATGTCTTAGAGGCTCTTAGACAGCAAATGGACTTTCTTGCTGCTGTGGTACTACACAATCGCAGAGTCCTGAACATGCTAACAGCAGCACCGGGGGTGGGGGTGGGGTAGGGAGGGTAGCTATTTCTCAAGGAAAAATGCTGTTTTTATATAAATCGGTCTGAAATAGTCCTAGACAGCATTTGAAACCTGCAAGATGAAGCCCACCAACTTCAGGGGGATGCAGCCTCTGAAGGCATCTGGCCTTTTTCACTCTCGTGGTCCAGTATGTCACAGCTGGTTCCATTTTTAGGCCCACTTAACACCATCTTTAACCTTTTAGTGGGACCATGTATCTTCAAAATTCTAAGTTTATTTCTTCCAGAATCAACGCCTTCCAAAACAAGATATTAGTCACGTAGGGATTTCAGCCAGTTCCAACCACAGTATCGGACCATCTTCCCTCAATCTCAGTAGAATAGCCAGAGAGGCTTAAGCCCTGTCAGGCAGGGACTACTGTTCTAACCAGCAGGAAGTAACTACAGAAGAATGATCATCACCTCTCAGCACCCCCTGTAAGAATAAGGGCGTGAACTCTCTGAGGGGGGAGTTGAGGAAGGTTAGTACAGGGTAACTGGAGAAGATGAGCCACAACATGGCTGACAGACCACATGGCCAGCAGACAACATGGCTGCAAGACCTTGCTGGGACCTTGAGTGTAAACTTGAGGTCCCAGTTTCTCTTTCTGAGACCTCCCCTTGGTCCCGGATAGTCCAAACAGGCCTCACCATTGGCCTCCACCATTGGTGGGGTAACCAATAACATCTGGGGTCCATCCCCTTATCATCAACGAGGAGGAGGAATAATTAACAGTTTCAAAGGTAACCACGAGGCAGCGCACGCTCTCTCTGCCTAGAGGAGCCTACACCAAATCTTGGTGCGTATTTCTGTCTTTCTCTCCTATTTCTCAGCCAGCTCTGTTCTTTCCCCCATTTCCCAAATAAATTCTTTTTACTGGCCTAAAAAACAAAAAAATACAGGCTGGGAAACAAGAATATATTTAATGCTGGTGGATGGACTGACTCCACATAGGAGGAAACCTGCCCTCTTGCTTTGTGCCTGGGTACAAATACAAGTGACTTTGTAGGTTTAAGGGATGGAAGTTGAAAGAGTTCTAACTGATGACTTTTATATTTTTCTATGTAGTGGAAATCAAGGGTATCTGCTACGAGTTGGGGACCAAGTCAGTAAGGACTGTTGGGTGGGGATGAACAGAATGTAGAAAGTTGTAATAGCCACTGTAGAGACTAGGAGAGAAAGCTGCTTAGAGAAAAAGAAGGCTTGCTGGACAGAAGACAAGGCTGCTGAGAGGAGGGTAGGACCTTCTATGGACATTGTTGTAGAGGTGTGATTTTCTACAGCAGCACTTGGCACCCCCTTTACAGGCACAATGGAAGGACAACAAGACAAGGGGGTTGAAATAATAAGATTTTGGAATCTGAACAAATAAGGAAGAAATACAGAAGAAGACAAAGCAGAGGGGTCAATGCTTGAGTTATCTAGAATTTCCTATAACTATGGGTAAAAAGAACTGAAAAAGAGAGAGAGAGAAAAGAACTGGAAAACTAATGAGCTTCTTTTTATTCCATTTAACAGCTACAACTGAGACCTGCCATGTGCTCTTTCTCACTGTATTTCCCTATTCTTTATCTACCCATCCCACTCATTTCACAGTTCACAAACTTAAAAGGTCCAATTAATTGCTAGATGAACAGAAAGTAGGACCAGGTCTCCAAATTTCCAGTTTAATGACAGCTACTACGCTATCATCACACTGTGGGAGCAAGCAAAAGTAGAAAGTATGACTTTAAGGTAAAGTAGCCAAACCAAACCATTAAGGAAATCAGTAAGTACAACTCTGGAATATATTCAAGCAACTATATACAACTAGAACATCTTCCACTCCTCACCTCACGTTCATGCACATACAGACTAACCACAGATATACACACCCTCAAAAAAATATTTAGCTTTAGAAAGTTCTACTGCCTTTCCTCCTCCCCCCATGCTGCATTCCTTCCATAAACAACAACAAAAAAAACAACCTAAGTGCAGATGTTTAGAATGAAGCACACAAAATTAACTAATACTTCCTGCTCTGAATCCTGCAGTTTGTGCTGGCTAAGGAAATGAGAGAAGGAGAGGGGTCCGTCTGAACAATGTGAGTCCAGCCTTTGTTCATGCAGGGCCAAGCCAAGGAATTCTGCTTAAGCCTCCTACATGTTGAAGTATTTCTAATCTCTCTGAGTAGGGGAGAAACCCTTCCTGTCCTAGAATTGGATTCAAGTACTGACTGCTGGGGAACATAAATGCTTCTCTGTTGTGTGCAGCTCAGAAGAATTCCACGGGGATCTTTTGAAATGACCTCCTTTATAGGGTAGTACTGAACGACAATGGCTATACAGAGTTTTAAAAAATTTCAAAATGCCCTTCCATGGACTGAATCAGAGGAAGAAAACTAGTTCATTCTAGAGTATCAAATTAGGAGCCACTGATTCACTATTGTTCTTATTTGCTAACTCCTTAGAAATCCAGAAAATGACTAGTCTCTTTGCAGACAGACTTGACCTTAGGAATACAACTTTAATAAAGTTGTAGCATATAAAGTTGATTAGAAACTAATGGATGTTTAAGCCATTAAATGTGGTTCACCAAATAGTTAACACAAACAGTAGTCACAGAGAGCAAGTATCTGAAAGTGTTTTCAATTTTGTTAGTATAATCGAGGGCTGAAACAAGAGTTCCCAGGACAACATGTACAGCTGCGTACCAGCTGTTATTGTTCCACCTCGGCAGACAGATTGCTCAAATACAGTCTCACCATCCAACATGATCCAGGGCCAAATTAATGCTGAATATGGGATCCTGAAGCAGACACAAATGGGAGATCAGAAAGAGGAACAGTTGAACACATACAGGATGTGTTGAGGTTATCTAGGTACAATTGAATAAATTCAACTGCTGAAAAACTCAGTCCTAACTGCCAGGGGAAGGGCTAGTATTTTCCTTTAAAACTCATCTTCAAAACAGATTGTTTTTAAAAACTAACTATCCCATTCCACTTGTTTAAATTTCAGTGGCCACTCTCTTGCGAAGGAGCTAAATGCCAAGCAGTGCAAGGGAACAATCCCATAGGAAGTACATCTAGATCAGCACCATTTACAAATGTGGACAAGTAACCATTATAGATTTGTATAAAATAGGAATTTTTAATT
>JAQZBX010042083.1:0-22116 GCA_029593785.1 Cabassous unicinctus | reverse complement strand
CGAACCCGGGCCTCCCATATGGTAAACGGGGGCTCTATCCACTGAGCCACACCCGCTTCCCAATTTATCTTCTTAATTACTCTATCACTTAACTTGTATACATAAGTATGTAAAGCACAGAGTTGAACACATAAACCTATGCTATCTCCCAGCTTGCTTATGAAAAATTAATTGTCCCAAATGCAATCTGCTATCTTGGACTGGATCCTGGAACAAAAAAATGATCTAGACTATGTCTTCTTGGGGGATTTCTTCACTTCTGATTTTTTTTTTTCATGTGCTCAATTGCCTACTGGATATCTCCACTTAGATGTCTAATAGGCGCCAGAGAAGATTTTTTCTATTCACCCCGATAATAATAACATAACAATAGCATTTATTAGATGCATATTTTAAAACTGGGTGTCAGCCCTGTCACCAGGTATGTATGGATTACCTTTCTATGGATTACCTCACTTAATTTTCACAACTCTTTGAGGTAGATATTTATTACTACATATTATTATTCTCATTTTATGTAAGACAAACTAAGGTGTTTTTTTAAAAAAAATTATTTTATTTTATTTTATTTATTCCCCGTCCCCTTGCTGTTTGCGCTTGCTGTCTGCTCTGTGTCCATTCGCTGTGTGTTCTTCTGTGGCTGCTTGTCTTTTCTTTTTGTCTTCTCTTTAGGAGGTACCAGGAATAGATCCTGGGACCTTCTGACATGGGGGAGATGCACTCAATCGCTTGAGCCAGCTTAGCTCCCTGGTTTGTTGTGTCTCTCATTGTCTTTTTCCTCTGTGTCTCTTCTTTGTTGTATCACCTTGTTGCACCAGCTCTCCGCATGGGCCTGCTTGCCTTTACCAGGAGGCCCCGGGTATCAAACCTGGGACCTCCCATATGGTAGACAGTAGCCCAATCACTTGAGCCACATCTGCTTCCCAAAACTGAGGTTTGAAACAGTTAAATAGTGTCCCCCAGATCTGGTGGTAATGCTGCAAGGAGTCTAACCCAAGTCTGTTTGAGGCATAAACCCGGTTTAAATGCTACACAGCACAATTAACTAAGATATGTGATACAGACACTCAGAGACCCATTCTACTTCTGTTCTGAAGTTTTAAACATTTTTAAAGGAAATCCTTTGCACCAGGGCACACATAAGCACTTGGAATGTGGCTCCCAAATGAGGGGTGCTCTAAGTACAAAATACACATGCATTTCGAAGTCTTAATACAAAAAAAAGTCAAATAACTAATAACTTTCAGTATTGACCACATTTTGAAATGATAACATTTTGAATGTACTGGGTTCAATAAAATATATTATTAAAATTAATTTCACCTATTTCTTTTTACCCTTTGTAATGTGGCTATCAGAAAGCTTAAAATGTACGTATGTGGCTCATGGTATAGTTCTATTGGATATTGCTGCTCTAGAAAAACAGCTTTAGCCTTGTCCCATTTGCAGCGAAGTTATGCTTCTCACATGAATTTACTCTAAGTAATGATTCTTAGTATTTTGAAACTTGAAAAGGACTAAGGCTTTCTTCTTAACTGCCCTTTCAGCATATTTTTGGACTACAAAGAGAATATTTAAAAGCTGCTACATGATGTCATGAATTGTAGTTTTGATAAAGGTTTTCTAATTTTTCTGGAAAAAGGAACTGGATTAAGGATTAAAGAAGCATGGCCAATTAAATACTAAATAAGTGACTTTCTGCATTATACAAAGGAGACTTGGAAAGTAACAACATATTCTTTAGATTGGATGCTATCCAATGAGATAGACGATGTCATGGATACTGCAGTGAAAGTAACTAGTAAAGCTCATTGCAAACCAATATTCTTATTTCAGTGGATAAATTAAGGAACCATATATGTTCACAATTTCTCCTTTTTTTAGGTATATACTTTTTCATAATGAGACAGAAAGTGTAGGAAATATCCAAAGTACTTACTATAGAGCTAGCTTCTTCTCTGGGCCACATGTATAAAACACCCTGAATGAGAGTGAGGTGGAGGATGCTTGGATAAAGCACTGGAGCTGGCAAAGGAGCTCTGATAGATTACTATTTTGTTTTGAGGTTTTGAAGCTTGTTGTTCTCCTAGTTTTATCATAGTTTGCTTTAGATAATAAGGAAGCAATGAAAGATAATTTTTTAAAAATTTCCTTAATGATTTTAATAAATGTTTTATTTTGGAATAGTTCTAGAGTTATAGAAAAATTGCAAAGATAGTACAGATAGTTCCTGCATACCCTTCATCAGTTGCCCCTAATGTTATCATCTTATATTATCAAGGTACATTTGTCATAACTAAGAAATCAACATTGATACATTATCATTAATTAAACTCAGATTTTATTGGATTTCAACAGTTTTCCCGTTAATATCCTTTTTGTTTTCTGTTCCAGTATCCAATCCAAGATACCACACTGCATTTAAGACAGTTAATTTTTGATGACAAGCTGGGAGATGACATAAGTTTATGTGTTTAAGTTTGTGATTTAGATATATATATGCATAGAAGTTATCAGTTGGAGGAATTAGAATATTTTTATCTAATGTATATACTTATAAACATGCTGACTTAAATCAAGTGAAACTAAGCCTTCTTGTTTCAATTATGCTCACATTAGGATTGGGTGAGTGTTGCTATCTGGCACTTTAAAAAGCTTTCTTTTGCTCTTTTGTTTTTCCATTGTTGTTGTCAAACCTCTTTAAAAAAAAAATATGAGAGAGAAGCAGGTGTGGCTCAAGTGATTGAGTTCCCACCTACCGCATGGGAGGTCCTGGGTTCTGTTTCCAGTGCCTACTGGAGAAGATGAGCAAGATGATCAGCTGACGTGATGGGCTGGTGCGGCCAGCTGACACAACAAGGTAGTGCAACAAGAGACACAAGGAGGAAAACATAATGGGAGACACAACAAAGCAGGGAGTGGAGATGACTTGGACGATTGGGTACCTCCCTCCGACCTGGGAGGTCCCAGGTTCGGTTCCTGGTGTCTCCTAAAATGGAAGACGAGCACATAGTGAGTACAAACAATGGGGAAAGGGGGGAAATAAATAAAATAAATCTTAAAGAGATACCGTATTTGCATCTCTCTGGTTTAACTTAATTGGACCATCTGATGATGTATTGAGTGCTTATCTGTGTCTGCTTCCTTTAGACAACCATCTCTACCAAGACAGCATGCTATAGTGGAAAAAACATGAACTCCAGAGCCAGAACTAGAATACCAGCTTCTCTCCTGACAGGAATTTTACTTGTAAATCTCGGTATGTATTCTCTCCATATACCTCTCCCGTCATTATTAACACTTTGCATTAGTGTGATACCTTTGTTACAATTGATGAAAGAATATTATTATAATTATACTATTAATTATAGTCCATAGTTTACTTTAAGGACCACTGTATTGTTCAGTCCTATGGTTTTTAAAATTTTTATTCTAGTAACATATATGGAACCTAAAATTTCCCCTTTTAACCACATTTAAATACATAATACAATGATGTTAATTACTTTCACAATGTTGTGCTACCTTCACCACCAACCATTACCAAAACTTTTCCATCATTCCAAATAGGAACCCTGTATATTTTAAGCCTTAACTTCCCATTCTCTCACCCCACTGCAGCCACTGGTATCTGTATTCTGGCTTCTAATTCTATGAATTTGCATATTTTAATTATTCCATATCAGTGAGATTATATAATATTTGTCCTTTTGTGTCTGTCCTATTTCAGTCAACATTATGCCTTCAGGGTTCATTCATGTTGTTGTGTGTATCAAAACTTTGTTCCTTTTCATGGCTACATAATATTCAATTGTATGCATATACCACATTTTGCTTATTCATTATCTGATGATGGACACTTGGTTGCTTCAATCTTTTGGCAATTGTGAATAATGCTGCTATGAACATTGGTGTGCAAATATGTGTTCAAGTCCCTGCTTTCAATTTTTTTGGGTATATACCTAGAAGTGGTATTTGCTGGGTTATATGGTAAGTGTGTTTATCAAAAAGGGGTGCTAGATTTTGTCAAATGCCCTTTCTGCATCAATTGAAATAGTTATGTTCTTCCCCCCCCTTCATTCTATTAGTGAGGATATTACATTAATTCATTTTCTTATGTTGAACCACCCTTGCATACCTGGGATTCTGACTATACTATATTTTTTCTGTAATGTAGAAAAATATTGTTCCCAGAAACAACAACAATAAAAACAAAATCACCGTTTAAATCTCCATAATTCCTACTTTGGACAAGTGAAAAGACTCCAGAGAAATCTGGGTCCTCTCATCCCACTTTGTTTCCTGAGTACACTATGGAAAATTAGCTTATTATTAGATTAGCTGGTTAAGATCTTGGAAAGGACAAAGAGTTGTTATGACGTGGGACAGGTATATTTTGAATAGCAGTGTGACAACATAGGAAAGGCTGTGTATAACACAACCTGGGTAACCAGGAGAAAGTGGAGGGGGGTTGCCTGAAGAAGTCACTACTGTTCAGGGTGGCAGGGTAGGACGGGCTGGGGCAGGCTGCAATGTATGGGTTTCTCTCCCACACTAGACTACGATTTTCTGAGTACTAGGGTCTGTATCTTACTCATCTTCATATTCCTCCTTGTAACTTTCATATAGGCAACACATACTACATGCTAGTTGGTTGAGGCCCTGAAAAACGGAATGTCCTAGAGCAGGATATGATGATAGAAGAAAAATGAGAGAAGCCAGAGGAAGGCAAGGAAGGGGGAAAGGGTCAATTATGAAAGGAAAGGAGAAGAAAATATCTTAATAAGAAGGTGAAAGAGAGAGGAAAATGAACTGACAGTGACAGAAGTAGAGAAAAGGAGACTGAGAAGTAGAAGAACCAATTACTAATGGACAAAGAGATAGGAGGCAAGGAAGAGTGCACAGCTGTGGGGTGAGTATGACTCTTGGTTCAGGCTGAGTCTGTTCCCATAGAGTGAGTAGAGGGTAAAGGATAGAGATGAAACCATATTAAATGACCACCATTTCTTTTGCTTAATCTGTTCAAACCTTTTACCTCTAGCATCTTATCTAATCCATAAAATACATTATGAAGTAGGTATTATTATCTACATTGCAGAATTTAGAAAACGGACACTCAAAAAGAATAAGTAATTCACACCGATTGTAGAGACATTAAACAGAGGTTAATTAGATTCCAAATCCAGTTCTCTTAGTCCTGGCTAGTGTTGATTATATTGTAGTTCTCTCCCTTTCATTGCTGAGTAGTAATAATGATAGTATTCTATTTTTTGGATAAATTTCAATTTGTTATCCATTCACCAGTTGATGGGTTGTATTAGTCAAGATTTTCCAGAGAAACAGAACTGACAGTATATAGATATATAAAATGAGGTTCATTACAGGAATTGACTGACATGGCCATGGGGATTGACAAGTCCAAATTCCAAGCAGGCTGCAAGTTGGGGATGCCGAAATTAGACCTGTCCTTGTGTGTGTGTACATATATATGTATATATGTGTGTGTGTGTATATATATAGTGTGTATGTGTGTGTACATATATCATGTGTATGTGTGTATGTATATGTACTTACATATGTTTATTTTACAGAAGTTATACATGTGTAAAGGGGACTTTTCTGCCTTATATTTCCATATATTGAATAAAATCATAAGAACTTTGCTCTTCTTCAGTGTAAAACCATAACAAAAAATTATTTGAATACCAAATGACACCACCAATGTACTCTCAGTTTTTACTTTCCAATATTGCTGTAGAGGACGCTGATCCACCTGGTTCTCTCACTGCTTCTTTGATTTATTTCCAAAACATTCAGCCTGGGTTAGCAGTTTGTGACCATTAGAGAAGCCAAGCAAAGTGGCTTACACAACTAGGTCCACGGCCTTGGCCTCATGAGTAACAGTCTCTAGCCAAGGCAGCATGACCCATTATCTCACATCATTGAAGCTTTTTATAAGTGTGATTTTTAATACTGCAAAATATTTATCTTATGGACTAATTCACTTAACCAACCCCCTCCCATAAAAGTATTAAGGTAGTTAATAACAATCAAACCAATTGTACCATTGCTCTAGATAAAATGTTGATAAGAATAGAGGGGCAACCTTTGCTCTCCGCAGCCAGTGAGCAGTAAATAATTCAGAGCAAGGAAAGACTGACTGGGGACAGGAATATGTATAATTATAAGCATCTGAAAATACAATAAACACTTTCCTTTTGGTGCCTGTTAGTCAATCCTGCTTTAATTCAGCTCCTCATCATTAGCAATAATGACAAATGTATGCCATTTCACGATTTTCCAAGACATTTTGAATGGAATAATATACTATCACTTGATGTTTTTTTTCCTTACCCATTTTATTCATTTGATTTGTAAAAGAACCCTTGAGCTAAGCAGACCTGGAGTTAATAGCCTCATTTTGTAGGAAAGGTAACACCTAATCTTGTACGCCATTATAGGTCTAAAAACCAACATCAAGATGAAAATGCTGTATTTATAATCACAGGGAGATTATGCAGCACAAGCCAGTTTCCCGTGAAGTGACCCAACATAAGTTTCGATTTCTATTGATTTTTATTTTGCTGAGCTTGTTAGTGGAAATTTAGCAGTGAAGATTCATTCCTTCTTACAGAACCTTCTCCTGTCCTTGCAGTATGGAGGAAGCCCCAAGGCTATAACCCCTTTGTAGCACAATACTGCCACTTAGTGGCACCTTCATTTCAATGAAGGAAACACTGAAAACTTCGTGGGTGCTAGAACATTTTCAGGACGCAAATGAAGAGTGGAATAGAAAAGGCACTTGATTTGGAATCTTGACTGAGAGTGTATTAAGGTTTTGCCTCTGACTAGCTAAGTGAAATTGTGCAGGTTACTTTTATAAGTAGCCGTTTCCTAATCTTCTTTTATTTTGCATTTTTATTTTGAAATATTTTCAAACTTATAGGACAGTTTCAGAAATAATACAAACCCCATAAGGAGAACTGAAACATTCCCCTATCACCCCAAATACCCAGATCCACCGATATTAACATTTTTCCACATTTGCTGTATCGTTCTACCTGTTTATCCATCTATCAATCCATCTAATCCACCTCTCTATATGTTTGTCAATCCATTATCTGAAAACCTGAGTGTAGGTTATATATATACATCATGCTTCTTGTACACTTAATACTGCTATGTACATTTCCTGTTTCCTAACTTTATAACAAAGATGACAGTACTTACCTTTTGGGATTAAATGGGGATGATAGGCAGATACATTAGATAAATGGATGGAGGGATAGATAGATAGATAGATAGATAGATAGATAGATAGATAGATAGATAGATAGATGTAGATGGAATCATGTACAAGATCACCCTTATGGTAGTCACCCAATACAATCTAATCTCTGCCCATTCCCTCTTTTCATATCTCTAGCTACATTAACCAAAGGGAAACAATTAAGGGCCCCTACATTAAAAATAAAGAGATGTTTGGTGTCAGCCTTCACTCATTGTTATTGGGATTTTGACACATTGAGCTTTGTAACAGCTTTGTTCTGCTCTCTGCATAAGTGGGGGTGTGAACAGTGTTGAGAGACTAATCCCTAGGTCTTTCTCCCAGGCTCTCTCTTGAGAGAGCTCAACCAGCTCCTTATCAGCTATGCACATGCCCTTTGTAGTTGATCTTGCCTACTTTTTGCCCATGAAAGGAAGTTTTTCCTCAGAAAGTGACAGCTTACATATCTTAAATGCTAATGATTCAGACTCATTTAAATTCCAAAGCATAGCAGTCCTAAACTTCTCTTTTTCCACCTATGCTTGAGACTGGATGGGAAAATGTTCCTACAAAAAAATCATACATGTTTATGTTGCCTGAGCTCAGGCTCTGTTGCCCTGCTTTAAACTATCTTCTTTTTGTCTGATTTCAGCAGTTTTCATCACATGGCTTTGTACTTGCATTCTTGTCTTAACTTTTCAAATACAACTTGGTTGGATGATCTGCCAAACATTTGTTTTTGGTTTCCCCTAGATTCACTCTCAGATTGGGCAAGACCTACTCTGCTCCTATGCAAGCTCCAGGAACTCACACCACAGTTCTTAGTTCAGAATTCTGCATATCCTTTGGTTTAGGATGAAGGTTTTCCCCTACCAAATAATTTAGACCCAATTTCTTATACACTTGGCCAGGATGCTGCTCACAGGATATCATAGTAGGCTCTAATCAAACATCCAGTCACAGAGACTATAAACATGTATGCAAGTGAAGCCTTCCGTTGACTTCCTAGAGATCCAGCTGTATGCAGATTAGGCCCCAATCTGCTCTAGTACTATTAAAAGGAATAAACTACAATTTCTTTCTCAAAGGAGTTTGCCATCTAGTACGCATGCAAATAACGCATGGAAGCATATCCAAGGGCCATGGGAAGAAGGAAGAATTAGATTCCCATTGGAATAAAAGAGTTATAGTCTGGACATTAGAATGGAATTGGACATTTCATTCTAATAACTTTATACTGAGAGTCCTATGTGGGACCGAGGACAGTAATATAGGTCCTATGGAAGAAATGAGTTTATTCTCCCTCAACAGCCTGGTCACTGTCAACGAGTCCCAACAATGTAAATTCTAGGTACTCTGACTCCCAATCTAGTGACTTTCCTACTACCCCACACAGCTGTTTTGGCAGCACAGGATGCAATCACTCTTCCTTCTTGGTGCATATGGAAATGTATAAGGGACATTAGGAAGACTATGTGGTCATAGAATAGAATACAGGCCACACATTACTTTAACTTGTAAGCTTGAACTTATTAGTATTATATTATAACTAACTGCTTACCAGAGTAGTGTAGTATTTACGAGTGTGAGCTCTGGATTTAAACATGTTTGGGTTTAAATCCTGACTCAGGCACTTATTAACAAAGTGCCATTATTCAAAGTAATATCTATCTCATAGGTAGTTGTAAAGATTTAATGAAATAATGCAGGCAAAATGCTTAAGACAGAATTTTGCATATAACTTTCTCCATATATTATAGCTATTATTATTATTGCTGTTATTACCACCAGTTATTGTCAACCAGATGACCAGCCATTCTGGGGAAACATATCAAAGTCACATAGAGGGATTTTTCCAAGTACAGGTGCCCCTAGTTCTTTCTCTCTCCATTTCTTTCTCCATTACTGTGATAATGAGAACCTAAAACCAATGGGAGATTGTCCTATTCTGCAGGGGGCTTTAGGGGGGGTGGGGAGAAAAGATTGAGGGCTACTGAAAAAGACAAAAAATTGAATGCCAAAAACTATCGTGTTATGGCATCAAAAATTTTCTGTTTCTTCCATAGAACATTGTAATACATTTAGCCAATGGGGCAGTACTGTTATAAGATCACCCCATGTTCATAGCGGTTTCTTAAAATATGTCAAAAGTTATATTAAGCAATTAATTCTATTATTAAAAATAAACTCTGTTGTTGAACAATATCAATAAGATAGTATAGCTTATAAATATTATACAAATAATCTAAGAATAATTGTAGAAAAAAATTTTAATAGCATGCAAATATTCCTAGGATTAGTAAAATAAGTGCAGAGCCCAGTAAAACAATCATGTCTTAGTTGTCAGGGCTGCTATAACAAAATACCACAAATTGGTTGGCTTAAACAGTGGAAATTTATTGGCATACAGTTTGAAGGCTGGAAGCCCCAAATCAAGGTATTGGCAGACCATGCCTTCCCTGAAGACTGTAGCATTGTGGTGGCTTGCTGGCAATCAATCTCCACCTCTGTCACATGGCCACCTATCTCTTTCTGTCTCCTCCTGTGCTTGTGTGTCCATTTCCAAATTTCCTTTGCTTATAAGGACTTCTGTCTTCCTGGATTAAGGCCCATCCTGTTTCAGTTTGGTCTCACTTACGATCTTTGAAGATCCCACATATAAATGAATTCATACCCATAGGACTGGGGATTAGGACTTGAACATGTCTTTGTGGGGGGCATGATTCAATTTACCACAGAGTTTAAGGAGCTAAGGACTGCATAGTATTGTATTTCAGGAGAGAGGAGTAAATTTAGCTAGCACAATTTTTTTTTTTTAATTAGAGAAGTTGTTGGTTTACAGAAAAATCATACAGAAAGTATAAGGTTCTCATATATCCCACCCAACACTCATAGTTTTCCCTATTATTGGCAATTTGCACTAGTCTGGTAACTTTGTTACAATTCATGAAATAATATTATTATAATTATACTATTAACTCTAGCTCATAGTTTACATTAAGGGCTACTATTTGTGTTGTATAATGCTATGGTTTTTAAAATTTTTATTCTCGTAACATATATACAACCTAAATTTCCCCCTTTTAACTATATTCAAACATATAGTTCCATTGTATGTATAAACCACATTTTATGTATCCATTCATTGTTTGATAGACACTTGGGTTGTTTCCATCTTTTCTTAATCATGAATAATGATGGTATGAACATTGGTATACAAATGTCTGTTTATGTAGGGTATATACATAGAAGTGAAATTGTTGGGTCATATGGTAATCCTATACCCAGCTTTTTGAGGAACCTCCAAACTGTTCCACAGAGGCTAAATCATTGTTACATTCCCACCAACAATGGGCAAGTGTTCCTATTCTCCACATCCTTACCAGCACCTGTTACTCCACTCCCCCACCCCATTTTTTAATAGTAGCCATTCTTGTGGGTGTGCAATGCTGTCTGCTTTAGTTTCCCAGCTGATAAAACAAATACTATACAATGGATTGGCTTAAGTAATGGGGATTTATTGGTTTACAGTTTTGAGACTAAGAAAGTCCAGTTTCAAGGCATCAGCAAGGTGATGTTTTTTCCCTTAAGACTGTAGCATTCGAGGGATGGCTGCCAGTGATCCTTGATCCTTGGCTTTTCCATCACATGGCAATGCATGTGGCAGTATCTTCTCTTTACCAGGTCCCATTGACTTTCAGCTTCTGGCTGCTCCTCATCCCTTTTTCTCTCTCTGTCTGAATTTCATTCTGCTTTAAAGGACTCCAGTAATCCAGATTAAAGCCCAATGTGATTAGATTAGGCCATGCCTTAACTTAAGCAACATCTTCAAGGGATCCTATTTACAGTGGATCCACACCCCAGGACCTGGCGTGGGGGCATGACTCAATCGCCAACAGTGTCTCATTTTGGCTTTGTTTTGCATTTCCTTAGAGGTTAATGATGTTGAGCATCTTTTCATGTCCTTATTGGCCATTTGTTAATCTTTTTTGGAGAAATGCCTGTTTAAGTCTTTTGCCCATTTTAAAAAATGGGTTGTTTGTCTTCTTCCGTTGAGTTGTAGGATTTTTCTTTGTATATTATGGATATTAAACCCTTATCAGAAATGTGGTTCCCAAATATTTTCTCCCTTTCTGTAGGTTATCTTTTTACTTTCATGATAAAGTCCTTTGATGTGCAAAAGTTTTAAATTTTTATGAAATCCCATTTATCTATTTTAAAAATTTTGTTGCACATGCTTTTGGTGTGGTCTAAGAAACCAATACCTAACACATGATGCTGAAGATGCTTCCCTATGTTTCTTCTAAGAGTATTGAAATTTTGGTCCTTTTATTTAAGTGTTTGATCCATTTGTGTTAATTTTTGTATATGGTATGAAATAGGGGTACACCTTCATTCTTTTGCATATGGATATCCAATTATCCTAACACCATTTGTTGAAGAGACTATTCTTTCCCCACTGATTGGACTTGACACCCTTGTCAAAAATCAATTAGCCATAGAGTGAGGGTTTATCTCTACACTATCAATTCTATTCATTAGTGTATATGTCTATCCTTATACCAACACCATACTGTTTTGATCACTGTGACTTTGTGGTAAATTTTGAAATCAGGAAGTGTGAGTCCTCCAACTTTGTTCTTCTTTTACAAGATTGCTTTGGCTATTTGGGCCTATGGCAATTTCAAATGAATTTGAGGATTGGCTTTTTCATTTCTGCCAAAAAAGCCTCCTGGAATTTTGATTGTAATTACATTGAATCTGCAGATCACTTTAGGTAGTATTGATATATTAACAATATTGTCTTCCAATCAAAGAACATCAGATTTCTTTATCTTTATTTAGGTCTTCTTTATTTTCTTTCAACAATATTTTGTAGTTTTCAGTGTAGAAGTCTTTCACATCCTTGGTTAAATTTATTCCAAGATATTTTATTCTTTTTGATGCTATTGTAAATGAAATTGTTTTTATTTTATTCCTTTTTCAGATTGTTCATTGCTGGTGTATAGAAGCAACACTAATTTTTGCATGTTGATCTCATACCCTGGAACTTTGCTAAATTTGTTGATTAGCTCTAATAGCTTTCTTGTGGATTCTTTGGGACTTTCTCTACATAAGATCATGTCATCTGCAAATATAAATAGTTTTCAATTTAGATGCCCTTTATTTCTTTTTTTTTTTTGAGAAATTGCTCTGGCTAGAACTTCCAATTGGGCAAACTTTTCTTGTCCATACTCCTAAACTTTCAGAATGTCATCATCATCATGCAAGCTGTGGGTTTTTCATATATGCCATGATAATATTGAGGAATTTCTGTTCTATTCCTAGTTTTCTGAGTGTTTTTTATCATGAAAGAGTGCTGGATTATATCAAATGCTTTTTCTACATCCAATGAGATGGTCATGTATTTTTCTTCTTCCATCCTAAATGTGTGTAATTCATTCCTGAAATAAATCCTACTTGGTCATTGTGTATACTACTTTTAATATGATGTAGGATTCATTTGCTAGTGTTTTGTTGAGGATTTTTATGTCTATATTCATAAATGATATTGGTTTGTCATTTTCTTTTCTTGTGATGTCTTTTTCTGACTTTGGTATCACAGAATTACTAGCCTAATAGAATGAGTTAGGAAGTGTTCCCTCCTCTTTGGGTTTTAGAAGAGTTTGAGAAGAATTGGTGTTAATTACTCTTTGAACATTTGGTGAAATTCACCAGTAATGTCATCTGGTCTTGGACTTTTCTTTGCTGGGAGATTTTTGATTACTTATTCAATTTCTTGTTATGTCTGTAGATGTCTTCTATTCTTCTTGAATCAGTTTAGGGTATTTGTGTTTCTATGAAGTTGTACATTTCATCCAGGTTATTTAATCTGTTGGTGAGTAATGTTCATAGTATTCTCTTATAATCCTTTAGTGATGTTCCATTTCATTTCTGATTTTAGTTATTTTCATCTTCCCTCTTTTTTTTTTCTTTTGTCAGTCTAGCTAAAGCTTTGTTTGACAATTTTACTAATCATTTCAAAGAACCAACTTTTGGCTTTGCTGATTCTCTCAATTGTTTTTCCATTCTCCATTTCTTTTATCTCTGTTCTAATCTTTATTATTTCCTTTCTTCTGCTCATGTTTGGTTTAGTTTGCCCTTCTTTTTCTAGTTTCTCCCATTACTGGTTAGTATATTTGTCTGAGAATTTTTTTTTTAATATAGGCATTTACAGTTATAAATTTCCCTCTCAGCACTGTCTTTGCTACCTTCCATAAGTTTTGGTATGTTGTGTTTTCATTTTCACTTATCTCTATGTATTTTCTAATTTTCCTTGTGATTTCTTCTTTAACCCATTAGTTAATTTCCATATTTGTGAATTTTCCTGTTTTTCTTCTGTTAAAATTCATAACTTTGTTCCATTGTGGCCAGAGAAGATGCTTTGCATTATTTGAATATTTTTAAATTTATTGAGACTTGTTTCGTGACCTAACATTTGTCTATCCTGGAAAATGATCCATGTACACTTGAGAGGTGTAATTTGACCATTACTGGTCAAGTGTTCTTTATATGTCTGTTAAGTCTAGTTGGTTTATAGTATTTTTCAAGTCCTCTTCTTCCTTACTGATCTTCTGTCTAGTTGTCCTATCTATTATTTAAAGTGGTATAGTGAAGTCTCCATTATTATTGTAGAATTGTCTTTTTTTCCCCTTTAATTCTGTCAATGTTTGCTTCATATATTTGAGGGTTCTCTTGGGTGAATATATATTTATAATTGCTATATTTTCTTTGAGTAATTGATTCTTTGTAACAGTAAATAATGTCCTTCTCTGACCCTAGTAACAGTGTTTGACTTAAAATCTATTTTGTTTTATAGTAGCAGGGCCACTCCAACTCTCTTTTAATTACTATTTGAATGGAATAATTTTCACTGTCCTTTCACTTTCAGCCTATCTGTGTCTTTGGATCTAAGGTGAGTTTCTTACATATTGCATATAGTTAGACTTTGCTTTTGTAAAAAAATCCATACTGGCACTCGCTGACTTTTTTTTTTTTTTTAAGATTTTATTTATTTATTTATTTATTTATCCCCCCACTGCTTGTGCTCGCTGTGTCCATTTGCTGTGTGTTTTTCTGTGTCTGCTTGTCTCCCTTTGTTGGGTCGTCCTGCTGCGTCAGCTCACCGTGCCGCGCGGGCTGGCTTGCCTTCACCAGGAAGCCCCGGGAATCAAACCCGGGGCCTCCCATATGGTAAACGGGAGCCCTATCGATTGAGCCACATCCGCTTCCCACTCGCTGACTTTTGATGGGAGAATATGCATTTACATTTAAGTTAATTACTGATGAGGTAGGACTTACTTCAAAGCCATTTTGCCATTTTTAAAAATCTATATCTTATGCCTTTTTGTTCTCCTTTCTTTCAATACTGCCTTCTTTTGTGTTTAGCTGGTCTTTTGTATTTAACCATTTTGATTCCATTCCCATTTTCTTTTCTGTATAAAATTTTAGATATTTTCTTTGTGATTACCATGGGGTTTAAATTTAACATCCTAAATCTACAAAAATATAGTTTGAATTGATAACAACTTAACTCCAATAGTATATTCAATCTCTACTCTTATGTACCTCCATTTCCCTTTGTGTTTTCCTTTCACAAATTACATCTTTATACTTTGTGTATAAGAGTAATATTGACTTTTATATTTTCCATGCATTTACATTTATTGTGGATCATTATTTCTTCAAATGAATTCAGTTTGTGTAGTGTCTTTTTCTTTCATCCCGAAGCCCTTAGCATTTTTGACTACCTTTAGCTTTTTTTTTTTTTTTTGTAGAACAGGTCTACAAAACTGTTTTGTAGAACAGTTTGTGGTAACAAACTCCCATAACTTTTGTTTCTCTGGCAATGACTTTATTCCTCCCTCATGTTTGAAGGACAATTTTGTCTGTATAGAACTTTTGGGTAGTTTCTTCACATGCATGTGCTGATCAGTAATCAGCTGAATTCTTCAGGGGGACCTTTTAGCTATCTTGACTTCCCTGAATTCTAAACTCTGTCTCTTCTACTCAGGAAAATTACTGGTTTCCACCTCCCTTTCCTTCATGTCCTGGAAACTTTTTTCATTCAGTAAGTGAGACAATCATAGAGTTCATCTCATTTGTTTCCCTTTTCTCGGAGATGGTATTGTCCTTAGTTGACTCATGTTCATTATCTTGATAATCATTGTTTCATATATTTTTCCAGTATTTTAGTTATTTTAATTAGGAGGATAAATTCAATCCTTGTTACTCCATCTTGGCTAAAAGCTGAAGTTCTCCTTTTTTAATCTTTTTTAGTAGGTACCAGGTTTTTTTTTTTTTTTAAGAAGCAGCCACTCAGCTACTTGATCTAATCCACTCCCCTCCATTTTTATCTTTTAAGAATCAGTTCTGTGATGTCTTCCCTGATCTTTAAATTAATGAACTATTGAGTCTTCTGTTCCTTCCTATTCTGGCTAAGTATTTATAATAACACTTTATTATAATTAGAGTTTTATGGTATCTCTTTACCCTGACTAGCATATGAGCTGTTTAAAGTGACTATCTTATTCCTCTATGTGATGATAGAGCTTAATGAATAGTTACATTATGGAATTAATGTATAGAAACTTGAGTTAGAGCTGCCATGGCTATTCTGTGTCATCACTTAGAGGATAGTTTATATGTTTTTCAAAGATTTGAGAATTCAACATTGAGTCATCATAAGAAATGATGGGTGATTTCACTTATTGAGTACATGTTCTGGGTTTGCTTATTCTACTCTCTTTCCCTTGAATTATCTCCCCCCATTGTTTGTCCTGAAGATCTTGTAAGGTATTCTTAAAGAGAAGTATTGAAGTACATACCCTCAACTGATAACTTAGATTAGGGACCATCTCTGCCATAGTTCACCACTGTATCTCAGATTCCTAGCATATACTAGGTGTTTTGTAATTATTTGTTACTTTAATAAATGAATAAATATTAATGAAAGAGAGATTCTAGAGGCCACAAATGGGCAGACTACAAAAGGTGATTCTTACTCAATGTCTTTTTAAAATATTTGATCATTTAATACTATAAATTAGGAATTATCATTCCCAGTCATGGGAAATGAGAGTGAGAGAGCTTCAGTGATGTACTACAGTCCACAAGCTAGGATATACAAAATACATGGCAAAAACCCAGGTCTTTGATGAATTTAAGATGGAGGATAAGGGATTCATGCCTTTGTTAAAAGAGAGTTTACACTGGGTGGAGACCCACACAATAACTGAAAGAATATTGAATTCCTATCCTGGGGAGTCCTGTTACATTCTCTAAGAGAGGCAAGAATTCCCTGAATACATGAGCAGTGCCTAGTGAAGGAGGACAGACCATTATGTCAGGCCCTTGATATTGATGATTGTACTCATGAAACTTTTCTTGTGAAATTGAAACTTTGCCTTGTATTACATATTGCCTGAGAGTTTCTTCCTGAAAACCTCCTTGTTACTCAAACATGGCCTCTTTCTAAGCCAAAGTCAGCATATAAATGCACTACCTTTCTCCCATCATGGGACATGACTCCCAGGGATGTGCCTCTCTGGCACTGAGGCCTTATTACCAAGTGCCAACTAGCGATGCATCTGGAAAAAGACCTTGACCAAAAGGAGTAAATATTAAATACAAAAGAGATTTTATGGCTAAGAGATTTCAAAGTGAGTCAGTAGGTCATTCCAGAGGTTACGCTTATGCATGTCCCAGGAAGATCTCATTGATTGCCACAGTAACAGTGCTTCAAACAGCAGGGGTCCTGGGGACTTTAGAGACATCTAGACACTATAAGCAGGGCAGGCAATCTTAGGAATTCAGCACCCTCTTATTGGGTCTTACTTTGGAATATATGCTCCCCAGTGTAACAGTTATATAATTTATAATTTCCCTACATATGGATCTTCTGCCCCTTTTATTTGAACCTATAATTAGTACTATACTTGTTAATTATATGTCCCAGAGACTTATATCTTTGGTCTGTTCATATGCCAGTTGAACCCTGAATCTCAGCAGAGTTGCAACACCTACTCTCCAGTTCATTGGACTCCCAGGACAACTAACAAGGAGATGATGATGGGCAACACCCATCCCAAAAAACAGAGAATATGTACAACTGCAAGCAAGATAGTTCCATCCATCTGCTCCATGGGATCTAGGCTCCCTCTCAATCAGAAACAGAGTGGACATTACCTTCCCCAAATCCTCAAGATTGAAGAATGAACAATGGATTAAAGTAGACACAAATTTTTTCTCTTATTATTCTATTATAGACTTATTACTATTCTAGCAATGGAAGAACTTGTCTCATTGATACAAGAGTGTGGTCACCAGAGTCTCTGAGGAGAGGGAGAGGGAAGAATAAGTATAACATGGTGGCATTTTTGGGGCATTGGAATTGTCCTGCATGACATTGCAATGATGCATACAGGCTATTATATATTTTGTCATGACTCATAAAATTGTGTGGGGCAAAGTGAAACTATAATGTAAACTATAGTCCATGGTTAATAGCAATGCTTCAATATGTGTTCATCAAGTGAAACAAATGTACCACACTAATGAAAGATGTTGTTAATGTAGGAAGGTGTGGGAGGGGAAGGGGGTGGGGTATATGGAAATCTCTTATATTTTTGATGTAACATTTATGTGCTTTAAAGCTTCTTTAAAAATAAAAATTAAAGAAATTAAAAAAAAAGAAAAAATTAGCTTTTGATAAATATTAACAAGAGGAAAAGAATAAGAAAATGAAAAAAAAAAAGTTTGGGAGATTATCATGAGAAGTCTGTAATTTAGATTTACCATAGTCCTTTGTATATACTGCTCTTCTCTGGGTTCCTTAGAGGATTTTTGATAAATGATTGTGCTGTTTTCTCCAGGAGACAAATTCATCCTTCTAGTTATACCTCAGTATGGAAAATGTGTCCTTCTTTGTCCTCAAAAGGCAACATCTGCAATTTAAAGTATGTTTTCTTAATTTTTGACATCATTTTCATCATATACCTTCATTTATCTCTTACAAGATTTTACTGTTTGCTTCAGTGGCAGTAAGATTTGGTGGCATTTCTTCAAAAATGGCTAATAAAATCACCAGATTTACTGGTAAAGGAAAACCAATATACCAACTCTTAAACATGAGCACTGTCACTGAATACACATTGTTAAAAAAAAAAGAAAACTGCAATTGTCAAAACTTATCCTTCTGTTCCACCAGAGAAAATTTGCCTGATAGGCTGTGAATTTATTACTCATTATGAGGTATCAGTAATTACTGCAAAGGTGAGGACTTTAATGATTGTGTGTTTTCTTTTTTTTTTTTGACTCAGTTTTCTGAAGGCTCATTCATAGACCCTTTCATTTTCTGCTTACCAGAAGTAAGTCACGCTCAGCTCTGGGATTCATATGTCAAGTCTTTCTTTGTGGTAACTATATAAAAAACTCAAGGTAAAAAATAGACTATGTATTCAGGATGGCCATTTTTTTTGTGTGTGTCTGTGTTATATAACTGCCTTCTTTTCTCCCATTTGAGGATGAATGATTTTACAAATTTTCACAAAATGAAAGGTATGAACAAATAAATAATGTTTTGTCAGGCTTTCTTATTGCTTGGCATGTTTGCGGATATACACCTTAGTTTGTATCACTTGCATCTGAGTCTACTTATTGAGTTTTTATTTGTTTTCCTGCATATAAAAAGTAATGCATGGTACAAGAGGACTGGAGGTAAGGATAGAGGGTGGGAAATCAACTTGTTAGGATTCTTGGAGGCATCTCATAGAGTAATAGCATAAAGGTAGCATGTCTTCTTAACTGGTATTTTTTAAGGCATTATCATTTAGAAAGCTTGCTTTTAGAAGGAAAATTGGAGTATGAGTTTGTTGGTCTTCCTTTTTAATAGAGGATGAATTGCCCTCAAAGACTTTAGTCTGAGATGTTTTTAAGTGGAGAATAGAAAAGGAAGAGAAAGCAGGTGTTCCATTTGTCCTTTATTTGCAATGATTTCTGCTTAACAACTTTTAAGAGCCCCAGATCTATTTTGGCCAGAAAAAAAATTTTTTTTTGCTTTTTTTTTTTTTTAACGCAGTTCCAAGGATTGAACTCAGGGCCTTATCTATGGGAAGCAGGCTTTCAACTACTGAGCTATACCCATCCTCCAAAAACCCATTGCTTTTTGCTATTCTCAATAACTTTATAAGCTTCCTATGGTACATTGGTAACTGGGCATCTTGCATGCTTTGTAAACTGCTACGAATAGGCATACCCCCCAAAGAAGTAAGACAAAGAAACAACTATAGGTGCTAACCATCTCCAATTCTTAATAGGGAATTGCTTAAGGGGCCAAGCACTTCACAGTGAAAAAGTTTATTTCCCAAAAACACCCTGTTGGGGATGATTTTACAAATTAACTGTCTTTTCTTAGAGCAAATGGACTTGCCTAAGGTGTCTTCTTTTATACAAAGGTGAGTAGATTCAGGTTAAAATGGTTTTCAGCTGCTCCTTGCTCTTTCTTCTCATTATTCTTTCATGAGTCTATTCATATTTCCTATCTCCTTCCACTTACCTCAAATGTAAATAGGAGTAGGAGGTTTGAAGGGAATGATATTTACTAAATGGGTTCCAAGACAAATATTTTATCATAATTGGTTAGCCTAATATTCATTAGATGAGTAGTAGACAAAACTGACCTTAACATAGATGTCCTAGGAAATTCTTAGTCCCTTATAGCTATTTTTCATTCATTGTGACCTAATAAATATTACTGAGAGCTGAATGCCCAGTGAACAGGCATAATGGAAATTTATGCTGATTTTCTTTCATATAGATATAATGTTCAAAGGAGGAAAGTTACAGCTACAGCTACTGCAATTCATCTGGTCTTCAACCCAAAGAAGAAATTTTGCAAATTGTTCTTCCAGCCCTTTGGAGGAATGATACTTTCAACAATTCTAATATTAATGCACTTAATGATTTCCTACATTCCTATAGGAAATCTTATGCTCTGCTGTGTAGAGATTGGAAGTACTTTATGTGAATTTCCTGCTTCTGTTAAGTCCATTTTCAAAGGAAAGTGATATTTAAAATATTTAATCATTTAAAAAGAAAGACTGACCAGAAACATCCTCTCCCTTTCCCAGCTATAGAAGGTCCACTGTATCTTCAGATACCTTTGTTTTTTGATAATTTAGGTCAAACCCAGTTGGACATGTGTTGTCTTTGGCCTGGGTAGAGTTGGTTTTCTGTTGTCATGGGTTGTTAAGTAGCGGGAGCTTCCAGGATCATTGGTGTTAACATTAATGGTGACAAAATTGAGAAGGCATTTGGTGCCACTGAATGTATCGATCCCAGGGATCTTAAGAAGCCACACTAAAAGTTCTAATTGAATGCTCATGGGGCATTGTCACAGTGGGTGGAGAATCACTCAATAAATGAGAAAATACTGAATTCCGATCCTGGAGAGCTCTGCCACATTCTCTAAGGGAGCAGCAACAGTCCCCCAAGTTCAGGGGCAGTGACTGGTGAAGGAGAATGATCCACTGATGGGCCCTTGATATTGATGACTAGCCTTGTGAGTCTTTGCTCTTTGCTCTTGAAATTGAAACTTAGCCTATTGTTACGGGGTGCCTAAAGGTTGCCTCCTGAGAGCCTTCTTGTTGCTCAAATGTGGCCTCTCTCTAAGCCAAACTCAGCATATGAATGCATTACCTTCCTCCCAGCATGGGACATGACTCCTGGGGATGAGCCTCCCTGGCACCGAGGGATTGCTACCAAGTGCCAACTGGCAATGAGACTGAAAAAAGACCTTGAATAAAAGGGGGAAAAGGTAAAGACATGAGTTTATATGGCTAAGAGACTTAAAAATGAGTTGGGAGGTCATCCCAGAGGTAACACTTATGCACATCTCAGTAGGATCTCATAGAATTCCAAAGTGGGTATCACCCCAAATAGTGGGGCTCCTGAGGGCTCTGGAGACACCCAGGTTTTATGTCAGGGTGGATAGCTCCAGAGTTTGGTGCCTTATCAGTGGGCCCTACTTTGGAATCTGTGCTCCTGAGAGTGACAGAGTTGGACTCAAATATGTCTTCCCTGCACATGCTTCATCTGTCCCTTCTATTCAAACCTATACTTGGTGCTGGAGTTTGTAGGTGTACATCCAGAGACTTGAGTCCTTGGGCTGCCCATGTGCCAGCTGGCCTGGAACCTCGATGGAGTAGCAACTCTTACTCTACAGCTGATTGGACTCACCCAGGACAACTGGCAGGAGATGATGATAGACAGTGGCCATCCCAGGGAATGGAGAGAGTCTGAAGCTGCAGGCAGGATAACCCCATCCATCTTCCCCATGGGATATAAGCCCCCTCTCAATTGGAGGTGGAGTGGACATCACCATCCCAGACTCCTCAGGATGGGGCGGGGGAAGAGCTATGGACTAGAGAGGACTTAAGGGTATTCTGCTATAGACACATTGTGACTCAAGCAATGGAAGAAATTACAACATTGATGTGGAGCCCACTGGAGGCTCTGGGGCAGGGAGAGGGAAAAGCAGTTGTAATACAGGGGCTTTTTCGGGACTTGGGAATTGTCCTGAGTGACATTACAATGACAGATATGGGCCATTTTATATCATCATATAACATGCAGAACTGTGTGGGAGAGATTGTGGTCTACAATGTGAACTATGATCCATACTTAATGGCAAAACCCCAGGATGTGTTTATCAATTGCAATTAATGTGCCACACTAATGAAGGATGTTTATATGGGAGGTTGTGGGAGATGTGGGAGGTGGGGTGTATGGGAAACCCTATATATTTTTTG
>JAQZBX010042082.1:0-22131 GCA_029593785.1 Cabassous unicinctus | reverse complement strand
ATTTATTTATTTACTTTATCCATTTTAAACCCCCCCTTCCCCATTTGCTGTTTTTGTGTCCATTCGCTGGGCAATTCTGTGTGTCTGTTTCCTGCCATCTCTTCTCATCCTCCTCCTCCAGTCTTCACCAGGATTCGATCCTGGAGACCTCCGATGTAGGAGAGAGGTGTTCTGCCACCCGTGCCACCTCGGTTCCTGGTTTTCAGAGCATCTCGTCTTGTCTCTCCCCTGCATCTCTCTCCTGTTACGTAGAGCCTGGCAGCCCATGCACCTTCTATATATATATTTTTATTTTACCGGGAGGTCCCAGGGATCGAACCCAGGTCCCTCCATATGGCAGATGGACGCCCAACCATTTGAGCCACATCCGCCCCCGCTTCCTTTTTTTGGTATTCAAGTTAATAGTAACTAAATTTCTGTAACTGGAATTTTTTTTTGTTTCAGCTCTGAGGAATTAAGACGTCCTTTAAGCAAGCTCTTTTTTTTTTTTTTTTTCTTTCTGTATTTGTTGTGATTTTCCTTAGGACTTATCACAATTCCTGATTGATCCACTTAGTTTCTTTGGTCTTTTTCTTTACCTTTAAAGTGTTCCATAAATTTTAAAGAATTCTGCCTTGTGACTGTCATGCACCAAAAGGGGACTGTGCTCTCAAAATATTTTGTGTTAAAGTGAATTATTTAAATAGCTTGTCTCATCCTATAACCACTCTTTGAATCACGTAACAGCAACTTTGAGCTTATAGGTAATAAAAAGAAGCTGCTATTTTCTTTCATGTTAATCAGAGTTCACAGGTTTGTTTGGAGTGCAGTGTAGACCCCTTGTATTTATCTTGGTTCCTTTCACCTATGTAGTACCTGTCTAACCTCCTCTCCCACTTTCTCTGCTTATTTACTCTGCTATAGCCACACTGGCTTTCTTGCTTTTTCTCAAAGGCACAGGAACATTCCTGCCTTGGGCCTTGGCATTTCCTGTTCCCTCTGCCTGAAGCATTTCCTCTTGGATATCTCTGACTAAATTTCTCAAAGTCCTTCAGGTCCTTGATCAGATCTCACCTTCTCAGTGAGGCTTACCTTGACCATCTTATTTAATACTGCAATTTGCCCTCTGCCACAGCAGTTTAAATCTCTGTTTTTTCTCTTTTCCATAGCACTCATCACGTTCTAAGACACTATATAATTCACTTAGTTTTTGTGTTTATTGCTTATTGTCAGTCTATTGATAGAATTATAAGCCCACTAGGGCAGGGATCTTTGTTTCATTTACTGATAATATGCAAAGTTCCTAGAACAGTGCCTGGAAGATATTAGTGTTTGGTGAATTGAATTTGCCAAGGGGAATGTGTAATGGTTGGTTCAGAGGTAAAAGAAATAATGGTGGCTTTGGACAGAGTCACATATTAGGGAATAAGTAATGGAGCACATCAACCTTTCACTGGGTTATTTGAATCTCTTAGTTATACACCTTGTGTAAAAAGGGGCAGGTTTTCCAAGAAGATATAATATCTACCTTGGGATTCACGATTATGAGTACATGCTTAAATACACAAGAATGATTAAAGTACCATTTAACTTTCTAGCATGACCTGCTGTCAGAAAGAATATTTTTTGTCCTATTGTTGCACTATTGTACTATCGTAATGTTTCAATTCATCTTTCAGGGTTCTCAGATTTTCTTTTTTTTTAAACTGATTTCGAACTATAGCATAAAAATACAGATCAGACAGTGGGGAAAAAGGCTAAAGAAATGGAGATAGGGTTCTCTTTCAGATACTCTGAAAATGAATCTATAGAAATTTAAAGTTAAAAATGCAGAAGGTTTGCTACATTCTTGAATGGCTCAATGATACAGAGGATGTGATTCCTGGAGATGCATTATAATGTGACTTACTATGGGGAATTTACCCCAGTTTAGATCTTTGTTTGCTTAGAAGTTTGATTTTGTAGATACCTTGGGAACAGACCATCCTTTAAAATCACACTCTTTTAAGTGAAGCTCATTTTAGTGATATTATGAAACCAGAATGTTGCTTTGTTACTTTTCCCATAAGGAATAGCTGTTACCCAGCCAGAACACTCGCATCAGCAAGACTAATGTATGCTCTTCCTGTGGGCAGTCCTACATTGGAACCTTGTTGGTTGTGAGCATGGAATTGGAGGGAGGGGAGTTAATTAGAGTAATTAAATGTTTAATTGCCTCAGGGTAAGAAATAATAGCCTGAAAAAAAAAAAAGAAATGATGGCCTGACATTCATTTTCATGATAGGAATGGTCCTGCTGATGGGACAAGAATCCCTGACATGTCTTATCTGAGGCTTCCTCTTCCCCTCAAGGCTTGGATAGGTCCTGCCAAAATCAGCTTCCATGCAGAACAATTCTCACCCCTTCTGGTGGCTACATGGTTTCCCTATTCAGTCATATTGTGGTCAGACTTTCAGGATTAGAATCACTGTTCCTGTTTGTCTTCCTTGCTCTGTAATATTGATGTTGTTCTTTGGTTTTAATTTTGATAGAAGTCTTATTTCCAGGCTCTTGTTGTCAGTAACTGCCAGTTAAAATAGTGTACATTTTTAAAGGCATACTGATAACTGATAAATTGCTACTAAAAATATTTTTTTCTGCCCAAGACAAGTAGCAGTCACTATGTGCCAGACAGCCTGTTTTACTTCCTTTTCCTCCCTGAGAAAGTCAGAAGATTGGTTCTAAGCTATGTGGCGTGGTATCTGTGTATGTGGTTGAGTGAATAAAAGAGTCTGGAACCACAACATTTCACTTCATAAAGGTTGATGATCTCTAATTGTAGAGCTTTTAATAAAAGTTTTTAAAAATCAATTTTAAAAATCTTTTTAATGTGTGGGGTTTCTTTTTCCAAGTCCTGTAATTCACTTTTTTAAACTTTTTTAAAAATGAAGTTTATCATTCATACATGAACATACATAAACAAGAAGTGTATAGAATAAGTTGTGAACTTACAAAACAAATATGCATGTCATCATACAGGGCTCCCGTACATTACCTCACCACCAACACGTTACATTGTTGTGAAACATTTGTCACAAACTATGAAAGAGCATCGTCAAAACATTACTACTAACTATAGCCAATATCGTACATTTGGTGTATTTTTCCCGCAGCCCACCCCGTTAATGACACCCTTTGTTAGTGTCATATACTGTTACAGTTCATGAGAGAGTGTTCTCATTTGTTCTGTTAACACACTCCACCTTCCACCACAGGATTCACTGTGTTACACAGTCCCGTGCTTTGTACAATCCATTCAGAGTGAAAACTCAGTGGCTCCCATGTTCATCACCTCAGTCAAGCTTAGAACGTTTTCATAACTCTGAAATGAAAATCCCATACCTTCTTATACCCCCCTATTGTTGACCCTTAGAACCTGTAATTCACTTTAATAATTTGTTCCTAGGTGAGCTACATGGAAATTTACTGTGAGAGAGTACGAGATTTGCTGAATCCAAAAAACAAGGGTAATTTGCGTGTGCGTGAACACCCACTTCTTGGACCATATGTGGAGGACCTGTCAAAGCTTGCAGTCACTTCCTATACAGACATTGCTGATCTCATGGATGCTGGGAACAAAGCCAGGTACAGTAGGAAATAGACTAACCACTGAGTTCTCTGGCACATTTTGAAGCGCTTTGTTCCTGTTAAGGGTTTGAGACCACATTTATAGTTATGAAGTTGCTTTGACTTGCTATGCCTTTAGCTATGCCAGAGAGGTGAGGGCTTGATCATGTTAATTGTCTTTCATACACTACTGAGATGCATTAGAACTTGGGTTCAGGTTTACTCTTAGGTTTGGATCAAGGCTGGTAAAATGTTAGTCGTCATGTCTATGTGGCTGTTGTAGTAATTGATTCTGGAAAAAATGAGCACCTAATAATAAAAATTAAATGCTTTGATGGTTTCTGAAGGGACAGCTGGAGTATGAAAACGCTGATGGGGACCCTTTGGGGTCGGAGGGTAGCTTGATAGACTCACAAATAAGGCAGTATTGAGAGCAATTGTGAAAGTGACAGTCCTGCAGTCTGTGAGTAATAAAGCTGTTGCTTGTGATTGTTATGCTTATAATGTGGAGCCTGCTGTCCATTTTAACTTTTATCTAAGAATTCCATTATCCCATGGTCACTTTCATGTTTATTTAGGACAGTGGCAGCCACCAACATGAATGAGACAAGCAGCCGTTCCCACGCTGTGTTTACCATTGTTTTCACCCAGAAGAAGCTTGATGCTGAGACCAACCTTTCTACCGAGAAGGTAGGCGGACATCACATCCTGGGCTTGGCTTGTGAGGGAGAAGCCCTCTTTCTGGTCTCTGCATTTTGTGGAAGGGAAGAAGGTTGCTGCTTACTTAATGCAGAGTGTTTTATAGCCTCTGCTTATCACGTTTTCTTTCATTCTAAACCGCTTCGAGCATGGGTTCTGAAGTAAAATTACAGGGTAAAAAATAGAGTTAAGGAAAAACATTCCAAGATGTTGGGTCTCAAACTACTCTATGCAAGAGAATTAAGTCGTTCTGTGGGGGAGAAAAATACTTCTTTTTCTTCTTGACTGGAACCTCTTAATTATGACCTTATTAGCTTTCTTTGGTATGTGTATTGTATTTTTTTGAGGTATGATAATGTTACCATGGGATTAAATGTTAATGCAAATGATTAAGCAGACATGTGCTTTATTCCTGGAAAGTAAAATAACTGCACAGCAGTTCTGATGTTCTTAAAATATCTTTGCTTGTTAATTTGTCATTGTCTATGATGATTAAATATTGTAGACTTTGTAATTAGACTGCTTGCTTTGACTCCTGGCTTTGCCCCTCTTCATCTGACCTTGGGCAGGTTATGCAACCTCTTTGTGCCTCAACTTCCCCATGTGTAGCAACCTCATGGGGTTGTTAAAGGATTAAATATTAATATGGGTTGAGTGCATTTAATAGTGCCTGGCACAGAGTAGCAACTTAGTAAATGTTTTATTGCTATTATTGTTAATAATAAATTTATGTTGAATTCTACTCTGCCTGCATTACTAAGTAGCATGCAGCTGAATTTTTAAATCTCAAGTTAGATTTATTGTACTGGGAGTTATAAAAGAGTCTTTGCTTATAAATTGAGTGCTTTATGATACTGTCATTAAAAAATAGAATCCCCTTTTACTTGGTGACTTTTTAATCTGTTTTTATCTGAAAATTATTTTTTAAAAATATGCTCATGTAAGTAATCCCATAACTTGACACTGCTTAACCAGAGGTTAGAATATTAATGCTATTTAGTAGTCAGTGTTCTTTTCTGAGTGGCATCAAGGAACATTCTATGTGAAAGCATTTTTCCTTCTCCCAATATGTCAAATATAGAAAATTAAAGACAATCCCATAGCCATAGCCTCCTTGATAATCCATTTTGAGTAAATTTGTCTAAAATTTCCTAAAGCTGTATTTGGTTTCAGCTTTATTGAAGTATTATTGAAGTACAGTAAACCACACGTATTTAAAGTATAGAATTTGACACATATATACATCTTTGAAACCAGTATCACAGTCAAGATAATGAGCATTTCCATTACCCTGAAAAGTTGCCTTATGCCCCTTTGTAATCTATGTATCCCTCTCTCCACCCCCACTCCACCCCCACCTCCAGGCAATAACTGATCTGCTGTCATTATAGATTAGTTTGCATTTTCCAGAATTTTATATAAATGGAATCATACAGTATATACTATATTTTACTTGTCTTCTTTTCAGTCAGCATAATGATTTTGAGATTCATCTATGTTGTGTTATGAACATTTGTATACAGGTCTTTATGTGGATATATGTTTATTTAGTTTTTTTTTTTTAAGATTTATTTTTTTCATTTATCCCTCCCCCCTCATTGTTTGTGCTCGCTGTCTGCTTTCTGTTTCCATTTGCTGTGTGCTCTCTGTGTCTGCTCGTCTTCTCTTTAGGAGGTACCGGGAACCAAACCTGGGACCTCCCATGTGGGAAAGCGGTGCTCAATCGCTTGAGCCACCTCAGCTCCCTGCTTTGTTGTGTCTCTCATTGTCTTTCCTCTTTGCGTTGTCTTGTTGCACTATCTCGCCATGCCTGCTGGTCACGCCAGTTCACTGTCTTGCTTGTCTTCTCCAGGAGGCACGGGGAACCGAACCCGAGACCTCTCATGTAGTAGGCGGGAGCTCAATTGCTTGAGCCACATCCGCTTCCCTGATACATGTTTTAGTTTCTCTTGGTAAATACCTAGGAGTAGAATGGCTGCATCATGATAGGTATGTCTAACTTCTTCAGAAGCTGCCAAACTCTTTACCAAAGTAATTGTCCAATCCCACTGGCAGAATGTGAGAGTTCCAGTTGCTTGATGCTTAATTTTTAATATGCCATTTAATGGGTTGATGAATTTCATGTATTTTATGATCCATGAAATTTTATCCTAAAATTACTTCTTTTGTACCAAGATAATAGTATTTACTTTGTCCTTGCTCTTTAAGTTATTTTTGTCTTTTTCTTCCTGTACCTTATTTAAAATCTCTAATATTTCTAGTTCTCTCAATAATTAGTATCTTAATTTCCTGCCTTTAGATGTGTTCTGCCTCTTCTCTGCTTATTTTTTAATTGCTCCAATGTTATTGTTCTTTACCAGGTTAGTAAAATCAGCTTGGTGGATCTAGCAGGAAGTGAACGAGCTGATTCAACTGGTGCCAAAGGGACACGATTAAAGGTACTTATTTTACCAAATAAATGGCCTAGTTAATAAACGTTATAAAAGGGGCTCACACACTATAGTCTGTGGGCTAAATCTGGCCCACTACCTGTTTTTTGTAAATAAAATTTTATTGAGACACAGCTATACTGACTCGTTTATGTATTGTTGATGGCTGCTTTCACACTATAATGGCAGAGTTGAATAATTGTGACAGAGACTGTATAGCCCCCAAAACCTCAAATATTTATTATCTGGCCTTTCACAGAAAATTTTTGCCAATTCCTGATCTATAACTTCAATGAAAGGATAAGCTATGACAGAATAGTTAGGGGGGTCTTCATGAACAAGGTGAGAGTTTAATTGCATTTTGAGAAATAGGCAGAATTAGGCTAGATTGAAGTAAGGGACTTAAACATGTGGTCCTGGCATGTTGTCAGGTGGAGAGGAGGAAAGATTAAAGAGTAAAAGATGTCCTTTGAACTTGTAGTCATAAGTAAATAAGTAATGTTTGCATATGGCTGAATGTATTTTATATATTATATATGATGTAGCAGTAGTAGGAATTTTTCATCATAATTCTTTCATGTTTGGTATTTATTTTAGGAAGGAGCAAATATTAATAAGTCTCTTACAACTTTGGGCAAAGTCATTTCAGCCTTGGCAGAGGTGGTAAGTGTTATACTGCATTATAAGGTAAAAGTGTCTGTTCAACGAATGTACTTATCAATATTTTAGGGTTGTTTATCAAGTCTGTCCTTTTTCAGCCCTTTTGTGTAATCTTGTCTTTCTCCTTTTAGAACTTTTCAGATAAGATACTAGGTAAAACACATTTTGACTTTGAACTGAAAGTAAAAGAGACTAAGGAGAATGGGTATAAATATAGATCTGGAAAGGCTACAGCAAAGCCCTAAGATTTAACTAAGTTTCTAGCCTTAGCTAATACTTAAATAAGTTATATAAAATATGAAAAATAATATTCAGTGTACCTAATAGTTTACGTCAGATATGTAAATGCACAAAAAAGCAAGTGCATTCATTGCATATTCTTACCCTATAACGATCTTTTCTAAGTAGAATGCAGTACCTTCTGGAATATTTTGAGCAATTTGGCTTTGGTGAATGCTATTAATTTCGGGGGAGGCAATAATATAGAAAGAATTTTTAAAAATAGTTTAATGCTTTCCTTCTGTTTCTTAGCAGTGAAACAGTGAAGCTGAAACAACTTTTGTATAAGGGGCTTCAATATTTAGATTAGAAACTGTGAAAATACTATTATGTGCTTTGACTTCGTTTAATACATCATTTGAATTCCTAAAAAGAATTACATGCTTTTTTTTTTGTCTCTGAGAAGTCATATTCAATCTATGACTTAAAATTTTAAAAATAGGGAGTCGATGTGGCTCGAGCAGTTGAGCGCCCGTCTCCCACATGGGAGGTCCCGGGTTCGGTTTCCAGTGCCTCCTGAAAAAAAACAAAAAAAACAAAAAGCAAAACAAATGATAAAACCAACTCAGGGAAGCTGATGGGGCTCAGTGGTTGAGTGCTGGCTTCCCACATACAAGGTCCTGGGTTCAATCCTCAGTCCCCAGTACCTCAAAAAGAAAAAAAACAAATATTTTCTATTTGGAGGCTTATCCTGTGTTCTTTCTCTCCTTTAAATGCTTTCATCTGTAGGATAACTGCATCAGCAAGGTACGGTGGGGTTTGGTAGAAATGAACTAGCTGTGCAATCAACTGTTATGATTTACATCCACAGCAGGATGTATGGAGTCATGAGTAGGAATGGACTCTTCAGAAACCTTTTTGTCATTTGCTTTCTGTGTCTAGAGTTTAGAATGGCTATTTAGGATGACTATGAATCATGAGACTTTACACCAAAATTAATTGAGGGAATATAATGTACTTTGGTGAAGGAATGCAGAATAAAGGAACAAGAGAAAACTTTGAGGAAGCTTTTACGTTGTGCTGCCTTACAGTGTCTCTTCTAGTGGTCTGTATGCTGCCTCTTGAAGAAGTCCTCTATAAAGCACTGGAAAGAACAGCAAAAGAAATTTCTGAAGGGTCACATTCTAGAATATAGCTGGCTTTTCAAAATTATTACTAGATTTTTAAAAAACTTCTTTGATTTACCTTTACTTGTTTCCTACCATAATATAAATCATTAATTTTTTTAAACTACTCTTGGCTTATACATACTCAAACTGAAGGCTGTAGAGTCAAGTTAAAATTCTAACTACATCTAGAAAACATATTATCTGCATCCATTTTACCCAAATACTATAGATTTTTCTCTTTCATATGTGTCTATACAAGTACTCTAAAATTTGTTAAATACTCTTTTTTGTAAGTAATATTCAGTGTACCTAATAGGCTGAATCAAATGAGTAAACGTGGGGTTGTAGGCAGTATTTGTATTGAAATATTTTATAGTCCTAATTTCAAATATATAGATTTGTCTTTTTTTTCTACTTCAGTAACCAGAACTTAATAAGAAGTAATGACCTTTTACTACTTTTTCTCTGCGTATTGGAGAAAGCTGCCTTAGATTGAGCAGTCTTTCTGCTATTTGATATTATCCACGTGAGCGTTCTTCCCATATCTTATCTGGGTCCCAGATTGTTGAAACTTAGTGATTATTCTAACTTGTCCTGTCTTATTTGCTCATCTATTACATCCATATCAACCACAGGAAAAGTTTGCACAGTATTTGTATATTTCCCACAATGCTCTGTCGCACAATAGTTCACAAATGATTTTTTAAAATAATCAGTATTGTAAAACCCATTTAGTACTTTGCATTATGTCATAACTGTACCTGATCAGAACTAAATTTTAGTTTATATGTAACAAGCACGAGCATAAGTTTTAGTGAATCAAGATATATTGTTATTTCCACTGAAGAGAAATTAGATGACTATCAGTCACACTGTCAGCATTTCTTTTTGGAGAGGGTAATGATCTAGACAAAACTTTTTATGTAATTACCGAAGCATTTATTTTCCAAAAAAAATGTATGGATGTGAGAACAGATGAGATTGATACAATAAGAGAGTGAGCAGGGGGAAAAAAGGCTAAAATTCTGGGATATTTTAAAAGGGAAAGAAGTGAAGTTCTATTTATATTCCTTCAATTAGCTATTCCTTTATAAATTAGTCTAATTGACAGAAGTGAAAACAGGATATTTTGGCAAACCCACCTTGCTTATTTTTATAGTACTGTCTGTGGTCATTGTAAATGGCTTGTTGTAATTCTTGTGGCATTTTCAGTACTAACAGTGGACAAAGTGGGGCATTTGGGGGTGATGAGGAACTTCAGCAGGATAAACTGAGGTCCCAGGCCTCAAAGATTTTATAATGGAATGAAAGTTAGTCCCACTAAGCTGTGAATAACTGAGAGGCTGAATTCTCCCTAGAAGTCTGTGCAATTTAAAGATAAAACTTGCTATTGGAAATGACTTTCTCATTAGTGGAAAATGGAGGTGAGGTGGGATGGGATGAAGGGGATGGTTTGTTTTTTTTAAACAAATCAATTTTATTGATACATATTAATAAACATACAGTTCATCCAAAGTGTATGATCAGTGGTATTTACTATAATCACATAGTTGTGCGTTCTACACTTCAGTCATTATTAGAGCATTTTCATTATTTCAGTAATAATAATAATAATAATAAAACAAAAAACAGACAAACAAGAAAATTCCTCACCTCTCGATCTCTCTATGCTTCCCCCACTGTACATAGCTGCTGTTTCTGGCTGTTCTATCCCAAGTGTATAATCAATGGCTTTTATTATAATCACAATGTTGTACATTGATCATCTCAAAAATTTTAGAAGAAAAAGAAAGACTCGACACAGAGGGGATGTTTTTGATAAGAGATGGATTTAAAGTACTACTTGCCCACTCTCTCTCTTTCTCAGTAAACCAGAAGTCAGCCACTTAGTACTCGTGAATAGCTATGCTTTCTCAGAAAGTAAATCACCCTTGGTTTAACCTCAGATTATCCCAGGCAGGGACTATAAAACTACTGGTTGCTGGGAAAGATGTTTATCAGTATACCCTGGCTTTCCCTTTTAGATGGGTTCAGCCAGCAGATATTTGAGTAGCTATGATCCGCAAAGCGTTTGCATTGTGTTACTTTCAGCACTGACTTCACATTAGTGCTTTCCGCTTGATCCTGTGCTAATGAGAAGCGTCATGGAGAGAACAGTACAAGGAGACCCTTGAGAGACACAGAAAAGTCATCTTGCAATTTTTACAAATCTCTGCAGTAGCAAATCACATCACCTTTTCACTTTCAGCCCTAGCTCTAAGATTGTATTTATTTTGGGTATAATTTATTTTCCAAGAACAAGTGTGTATTTCTTCACAAGAGTTAATAGATTGGTCACAACTCGGTGACTTGGCCAGTGGTTGGCCAGGTAAAGTCATTTAACTACATGACCTGTTCTTACACACTTGGTGGAGAACGCACAGGGTTCATATTGGTCCCTTTCAGAAATAAAAGTATTGTTTGAAGGACTGGATATTAGATGCTATTAAAGCAACATTGTTAATTTTGTTAAGTGTGAGAATACCCTTGTGGTACGTTATTTACAAAAAAGTCCTTCTCCATTAGAGAGATCTACCTGAAGTATTTATAAGTGAAATGGTGGATTTGCGTTAAAACACTAAGAGCTGTAGAAGATATTATATGCACAGGCTATTAGATAATAGTATTGTGTTGTTGTTAAATTTCCTTAATTTGCTTATTGTACTTGACTGTAAAAAAAATGTGCTTATCTGCTTTTTAAGGGTGAAAGGGCATGATATCTGTGGCTTACTTCACAGTGGTTAAGGGTAAAAGGCATAGAAGAGTGTTTGGGGGATAAATGAAAGATGATAGGCAAAATATTGATAAGGGTTGAAGCTGCATGGTAAGTTATTTACTACTTTCTCAACTGTTGTATATATTATACATTTTTCAAAATAAAAGGAAACAAAAAATTACTTTGTTTCATGAACTTTGGGTATTGTGGAGAATTGCAACTCTGGATGCTAATTTCATCAGTAACAGGGTTCTACTGTAATTTGATTTACTTGGGAATTTTGGACTTGTTTGCCTTTCATGTGAATTTTTTCCCCTAACAGCTTTAAAGCCGTTTCTTTCTCTTTCACAGAGTAAAAAGAAGAAGAAAACTGACTTTATTCCATACAGAGATTCTGTACTTACTTGGCTTCTTCGGGAAAATTTAGGTACGTTTGATCTAACCACTGGTGAAAAGTCCCTTTAGAGTTATCTTTTTAAAGCTGTTCAGCAATTATCTTTTATGCTAATTGTCTTGTAAGTCTGTTTTGGAGAAGAATAAGCTCTAGATCTTCATGTTACTCATGTCACTAACTTGAGTACTTCTTGCTTTTTTCATTTTTACTCTTGATGACTTGCTCACCCTTAAGCCGGGGTTGTCTTCTATATCTCATTTATTTCTCGATATGAACTTTAGAGTAGCTTTCTTCCTGATTTCCTATGCCTGCTCCAAACGATTGCACCTCCTTCCTCTTTCAACACCCTGTGCTCCTTTGAGAGGTGCACCTAATCAATCATTCCCAACCCTCACTCATCTTCATTGCTGATGTTTTCAGACCTGCATGTCACAGACCTTCATTCACTGTTCCTTAGTCCCTTTCTCTCCTTCTCGTCAAGAAGGAGGGAGTAATTAGCCATGTCAGATGTTCCTATAGAAGGAAGAGACTGAGACTGGGCTATTGGATTTCTCAACATTACCAGAGACTTTCACATTGCTAAGAGCAGCTTTGGTAAAGTAGTGGGATTGAAATCTTGATAGATTGGGTTGAAGAGACAGTGGGAGCAGAGAAATTGGAGATGGTAGATCTAGACACCAAAGTTTGAGTTCAACAGTCTCTGGCTTGAGAATGTTCAAGAAATTTGCTGACTTTTGATTAGATCTTAGGAATTGAGATTATGCTGTCAAATTTGACATACTCAATAAACTTCTTTCTAAAATGATTGTGATTTGAGATCATTGTGATTCATCTTTTCAGGAGGCAATTCTCGAACTGCAATGGTTGCTGCTCTGAGCCCAGCAGATATCAACTACGATGAAACTTTGAGCACTCTGAGGTACTCTCATTTGCTCTTGATAGCTAAATAGAACACAGTGCCATCATATAGCATTTTGTTATGCCATGAATTTTCTTACATTGCATATGTAGTTTATAATGATCCATCCCTTTCATAACAGGGAAAATGTGAGAAAAAAAGAAATTTTGTTATAATAGAATTTATCTGTTTATGGTTTTCAGTTTCACTTGAAAAGACAGGAACTTTTTCATAGAAAAGATATTAGAATTGCTTAAGTAAGATTTTTGGATAACTTAGATAATAGTGGAAGTTTATTATTATTTTCATTTCTGTAAAAAGTAGTAGCCTCTTTTTGTGATATTTGTCATTAAAGAAATACGCTAGTAAAAAGTAATAAAAATTAAATACATTAAAAGAAATGTTACTGACAGTGTTCATTAACAAAATATTTTTTTCTATAAATGGGTTCTCTTATTTCAATCCAGAACTTCTGTCCTTTTCTCGTTAAAAGCACTTTTGATGTAATAGAAGGAACGCTATATAGTCTGATAAACTGGGTTTGCATCTTCTCTCTAGTATTTATTTTCCTTGTGATTTTGGGCAAATAACTGAAATTCATCTGAGTCTTTTCCCTCATCTTTACCAGGTATTGTACAGTTTTATTCAAATGTGTTTTTATCCAGGCCCATAAAAAATGTAACTACCCGGGATGTTTGGTTTAGAAATAATGGTATGTTTCTTATGAGAAATAGAGGATCTGAGGAATGGCAAAAATGGTTTTTTTAATCTAGATATGCAGATCGTGCAAAACAAATTAAATGCAATGCTGTTATCAATGAGGACCCCAATGCCAAACTGGTTCGTGAATTAAAGGAGGAAGTGACACGGCTGAAGGACCTTCTTCGTGCTCAGGGGCTGGGAGATATTATTGATAGTAAGTGGAATAAGCATCAACTCAAAATCTTCTTTCCGCTTCTGTGTTCTTACATATGAAAGAAACTTAATTTTAAGGAATCCAATGAACTTGATGGTAGTCAAAGGGTGTTTTTTTTTGTGTGTTTTTTTTTCTTAACTTCTTAAAAAACCCAATGAAAATGATCTCAGAATTTTTTATATCATATCTACCAGTCTGCCCATTGAAATAATTAAATTACTTTTAAAAATATGAATACATCACTACTTGGATTTTTACTAGAATTCTATTTTAGAGCACCAGTGAAGTTTATTTGGAATGTCAAACTTAACTCTCACTGAAAAATTAATCACTTCATAAAAATATCATTTGAAATTTCTAATTTTATCATGGGTTTCTCTGGATTAGTGTAGTGACAGTAATAAATGTGTAAGGAACCCACCATTCAATTCTTCTTTCTCATAAGATTCACCTTTGAATGCCCCCCACCCAAAGCCTATGAAGGGGAAAAAAATCCGATTCCTATCAAGTTCAAGAATTAGAATTCCAGAGAATATTGTTTTATGAATTGGTCTTAAAATACATTTTTTTAAACCTTAGTGATCTGCCTGCATACTTAATGTCCAATCAGGAGTTCTCTTTAGTAAATAAAATAGATTATTCAGATAAAATACAATATGGGTTTATTTAAGAGGATGAATTTTTAATTTTCAGTATAAAATTAAGATTATATGCCTTAAATTCCTTAAAATTTTCAAATCTTCTTCTAGTTTATATCTTCTTATTGCTTAGATCCGGAGTTTGGGGTAAATAGTTTATAAAAATGATGTATATTCTAGGTGTGAACTTTTTCATCTCTCCAAATGCCATTGCTCTGTTCCCTATCTGTGTCACTGATGAACCTGAAAACTTTGACCCTTCTCCTGTTTTCCCTCTTGCTTACCTTCAGTTGAGCCATTGATCGATGATTACTCTGGAAGTGGAGGCAAATGTGTGTATTTCATGTATTGGTTATTTCCAGTACTCTGACTTGCTAATCTGCCTCTGCTGGATCAGCCTTAAAATGAGCTTTGCATGCCAGCAATCCTAACAGGGAAATACCAGACAGAGCATTCTGTAGAATCAGAGATGATCCCATTTTTGCCCTTCTCCATTTAGCAAAACTGTCTTTGCTGAATTTCAGTTAGTGGCTTGAATAAAGACAAGAAACTTTTAGAATCTCTTGCCTCTACTCTTCAGTTTTCCCCCATTGTGAATAATTAAGTCTGAAATCTTATATGATGAAGAAGATGACAACGATGACGATGATGATGGTGATGAGAGCGGCTAACATTTTTTAAGCATTTCCAACGTACCAGGCCCTGTTCTAGGCACTTAATCATTTCAGTGACCCTGAAAAAGTTCCTGTTTAGCAATGTGGACACTGCAGTCTGCAGTGGGTAGTTTGCCTAAGATCCCATGTTACCTAGGTAGTCAGTCAGGTTGGGTAGTTAACTCAGAGCCCTTGCTGTATCAGTGTATTAGTATACTAATACTTTTGGCCTCTGGAGTTGCTCCTTTCAGGGTCTGATTGTTTTTTGAAAAATCCTTTTCAGTTAGCTATGTAATTCTGAGTCTTCATGCATATATAATTAAAAACAATCACTTCCAGTCTGCCAAACTTCTCATGATTAAGTAGTTCTGTAGCTATTGGGTTAGCACGCCTCTGTGATTATGCTAAGGTGGTTCCTTCTGTATCCTGAGCCTCAGCTTACTTGATTGTTTGATAAACATTTTTTTTTCCTTTTATAAATTACAAATCAAATTTAAAAAATTTACATGCCTAGAATGTGTGCTTGAAATGGATACTTTTTATAAAGGATGACATTATTCTCTCCATATTTTTCATTAAGTTGGTGAGGAAATAATTTCTTACCCTTTAAAAATACCTTATCAGATCATTATGAGGGAACTGTTGGCTTAGAAGAATGAAAAATCTTGATTTTTGGATTTTTATTTATTTGTGTATTTCTTTAGGAGGGCATATAATGAGGCGTGGCAGTGAGGAAATATATAGGGAAGCCAATATAGACTTGGTTGCTGTGATGAGGTTAGGCCTCAATGATGCTATAGTACCTAATACAGAAGCAACTCTTGGACTGGAACAGCTCTGTCTGAGATTTCCAAAGTTGAATGACACTGGTGTGAGAAAGACACCATCTTGTTCTTGCTTTTGTGCTCAAGGTGTTGCTGCTTCCAGCTCGTTGTCTAACTCTTTTCTGAGCAGTTGTGGCATCTCCAAAAAAACAGTGCATGACCAAGTTTTAAAGCTGTATATATGCAGGAAAGCAGCCCAGACTAGTTCTGAATATCTGTTTCAATCCACAACTATAATTACTCTTAGGGCTTGCATGTGTCCACTGGACCTTCCAAACTCCATGCATCCTATTCTTTCCCACCTTGCTGCTATCACTTGGTGGCTAATTTTTTTTCTCCAGCCCCTATCCACCCTTTTAAAACTTGTCTCTTTGCTTATTTTCCTATGTTCTATACTTGTAGATGGTGGTTTTCAAACTGTCTTGAAGCAGCTACTGGTTTTAAGGGTCTTCAAGAACTGTCTGTGATGAAATGGTAGACACGATAGACCCGGGGAAAGCTAATATTTTATTTCCTATTATTTGTGTTGACTTATATTATATCCTTTAAGGAAAACTTATGAATTTTAAGCAACATAGATTTTCTCAAATTTAAAAATGGAGTAAATTTTAGAATAGGAATGCGCCAATACCTATGGTTTTCTTCTGGTATCTATTTGAGGATGACTCATGAAGGAAAGTACAAACAGCAAGTTAAAAGAATTTTGCTTTGTTTGTGGTTCTTTTACCAAAACAAGTTTTAAAAGCACGATTTACACCTCTACTAGAGAGACCTTACTAAATGAAAAGTATGTCCCCTAAAACTTGTGCTTCATACCCGGAACCAGACTTACCAATGATTCTTGGTCGTAATGTTAGGCCTTATTTAAATTAACAATTAATCAGCCTTAATTTTTGCTTGTTCTGCACCAAAATTCATTAATTTGCTAATTGCTCTTCCCTGTTGCAGAAATCAGTCAGCCCTGAGTTTTTAACCAGGACTTATTAAAATTCCTGTCATTTCTACAAATGCCTCTTGTTTTTATTTAAGGCATATTTAAACAATTTCTTTAGCATGTTGAAATGTTGTTATACAAAGGACCCTGTACTAAGTGCTCAGATTTTTGTTTTAACTGTAATATTTTCTTGAAAATTTTTGCTGAATACCATAAAACACTGAGCCTGGTCGCTGTGTGTTAGTATTGATAAATAAATGATCACCTTTTTTTCCTTACTGTTAAAAACAGTTGGAAGGGGGGCGGATGTGGCTCAAATGGTTGGGTGTCTGTCTCCCATATGGAGGGACCTGGGTTCGATCCCCGGGTCCTCCTGGTTAAAAACAAAAACAAAAACAAAACGGTCGGAATTTAAGAGTAGTATAAATTGGAAGGTATTGTACATTTGGAGCAAAAGAAGGATTGTATATGGCTGTTTTGGAAGAATACCTAAATTCAGAAGTGGTTCTCAACCTCTAAGATACCATTGTTAAATAAAGACAGACATGTTTTAGAACTGCCATCTAAAACAATTATAACTTGGCTTTTATTATAATGTGACTTTGGCGCTTCAATGCTGTCCTTTCTTACACTAGTGTTCCTTCCTGTCTTTTTTTTTTCTTTCTTTCTTCTTCTGCTTCTTTCCCTCTTTTCTACTTTTTCTCCCTTCCCTTCTTTCTATCTCCCAGATCTGAAAGATTTTCAGAACAATAAGCATAGGTACTTGCTAGCCTCTGAGAATCAACGTCCTGGCAATTTTTCCACAGCATCCATGGGGTCCCTTACTTCATCTCCATCTTCCTGCTCACTCAATAGTCAGGTGGGCTTAACATCTGTGAGCAGCATTCAGGAGAGGATCATGTCTACACCCGGAGGAGAGGAAGCTATTGAACGTCTAAAGGTAAGTAATGCATGGTAGTCTGTGTGGCTCCAGAGAGCAAAACTAGGACTGAAAATCACTGAGATTTTGGGTCAGCATGTGGAAGAACTTTCTAAGTCTTAAAGCTACCTTGAAAATGGAATTTGCTGCCTTATAATATAATTAATTTCTTTTTGTTAGAATGCTTGAAACCTGACGTGGCCAGGCAGAAATGAGGGAAATGCATGGCAGGTCTCAGGTTGGCCATGCAAAATAACTAATGGATAGAGACACCCATTAATTCTGGGGTAGCTTATTGGTTGCAGCGAAAATGTTAAGATAACTAGATGGAAACATTTGGTTTTATTTGAAGATGAACAGTGTACAGCCATACTTCTGTTAGTAAAGTAAATATACAAATTAAAGTAAAATTAAGTTTGAACATTTGACTAGCTGTATTGGGTTTATTCAGATACACATGAAGTTACCTCTTCTGGAAAATCCTAGAAAGTCTTGAAACCATATGATTACTTCAGTGAAAGGGCTGTCCCCTCTACTGGTGCTGGTGGTCACAAGGCCATGGTGCTGTGCCGGGAGTTTGAGTCTTCCTGGTGTGCAGAGCACCTGCCCGTTGTGCCCAGCTTTGCTTCTTGAGGTTTTTCCCAACCTGTTGCTGGCTCTGTCAGGGACTGGCTTGTCTCTCCATGAATATGAAATTTAGGAGCAGCCAAACTTTCTGACTCTTTCCTTCCCTCTCATTAACTAAAATGAGAGTAGACGATTGTCACCTAATGTGCTCTCTCTGCATGCACCGAAATCCTTCCATCCGTTATATGACTGTGACAGCATCAGCTGCTTTGAAGGACATCTTTCCTTCCCCTCCTTGGCACCTCTGGGAAGATAGTTTGACCCATACTCTTTGGCCTTTGTGTTTATGAGTCCAGGGTAGGGGAAACAAGATGAGCAAGAAACTTTTGAAGGTGTTGGTAAATTGCAGTCGTGCTTCTGGTGCACTCAGTTCCGTACCCCCTACCCTCCCTGCTGCTGCTCATTCAAGGGTGACGGGGAGCACTTTGACAATTTACCCATTAAAAAGACTTTTCACACTAAAAGAGAATTGAGCTTTATAACCGAAGAAGTCAGATGCTTTCATTTTGTTTTTCAGGTGAAGCTGAACATTTTAAAAGTGAATAGTCTTACGCTTTTTCTTTCTTAATCTTAATCTTCCCTTCCCTTACCAACCGACCTTTTCCCTTGGCATTTTGCTTAATTCTAAAATGAGGTGCTTTGGAAACAAAAATAACGATCTTGTTTCTTTCTTCAGAACACATTAGTAGAAAGTGGATGACAGCGGAAATAGCATAGGGAGAAGAAGTGAGAAATCTTTTCATTAAATGTTGCAAGTTGAAGGGTAATTTCAGCTGTTGATACAATTGCACTTGAAATTTTTCTAAAGATGTTTTAATGAGGCTTTAGTGGTACATGTTATCATGGTATGCATCAGTGATAAATTTGTTTTGCAGGGCTGTATCTAGAGCCAGAGTGGGAAATATGGGGACTCTGTAGAAGGAAAAGTGAAATCTTCCACCTACTGACTTTAGAATAAAATGTTTGTTTTCATTAGGGAGTTTAAATCTTACTATTTGTATATTAAAACCTTAGTGTACGAATGAGATTATGCTTTCCTTGAACATGCATCTTGGTAGAAGAGAAAAAATTCTTCCTAACTGCCTAATGGGACCAACAGAAAAGAGTGTAGAATACTAGGAGTCAAGACATTAACCAGAATCTACAGCCCATGGCTTCCAAATAGTTTCTAGGGAATAACCCTCTCATTATTGGAAGAACTCTCCTCCCCACACTTCCCCAGTCTCCCTTTTTCCTACTCTGCCCCAAAAATCTGTATTACTGTAGTGAAAAAGTAAGTTCCTCTGTTTTAATTCTCCTTTAAGCCAACCTAAATGAAATCTTCCATTTTCTCTAGCTTTATTCTAGAGAGAAAATAGCTTCTTTATGGTTTCGTATTCAGTCTTGAGTTCTTAATGCAGCATGGCAGTTCACTGAAGCATAAGCGCCTTAGTTCTGCTCTCTGTTTGTGAATGGTGAGAATTTCTTTCAGGAAGACCTTCTGCATTTTAATGCTGCAGGCAGATAACATCTTTCTTCCACAGTGCAAGGCAATGAGTGGTTGTCTGATAGAAATGCTTGAGAATTTCTAATTCTGTGGACTTTCATTGTTGAGAGTGAAGGAGCTGCATTCCTAAGACATGACACTGCAGGAGAAAAATACTGTAATGGAAAATAGCAATAGAGGAGATTAATTTTCCTAACATTTTATTTCTGTTTGCTTCTCTTTATTTTCAACTTTAAAAAATGTCATTAGGTAGAATACTACTTTTACACAGGGTGTTGGTGCTGCTTCGTTCATTGAATCGTCTATTTCATATGTAAGAGACCCATGTTAGCCAGTCATACGTGTCTTGAGCCCCCCACAGACCTCTCAGGCAAAAGAGAGTGATATGTAATTGCTTTCAGATTTTAGTCACAACACAGACGGAGTTGAAATGTTCGTGTAGTCCCTTGATTCAGATTCTTCTCTGAGAAGGTTTTAAATTTGCAGCTGTAGCCACTCTCTGCTTGCTGTGGCATTACAGTCAGTACTGTGAGTGCGACTGCTTGGGCTTAAGCTATAAATACCCACAGATATCCATTGCAGAAGCAGGTGAGGGCAGATGCTGGGTGAGGCAGCCCAAGTGCCCCACACTTGGGAATTACTTAGGAAGCATGCTGTGTTCAGTGCAGTAAAACCTTGGCTGTCTGACGGCTTCAGGGAGCGTTCTGTACAGTGATCATTTAACCTTTTAAAATATCACAACTTAAACTCATTTTCTTTTTCAGAGAGATATTTCTCACTTGTTCTATAGATTTCTCTGCCTCCTTAACTGAATCATCAAGAAGAGAGTTGTGTTGAGTCATGTGAACATAATTTGTTAGCCAGTGCTCTACACATAGCTAGAGATGCAGACAAACCAGAGATGAGGGCAGAGAGGGTTGAGCCCAACATTCCTTGGAGCTTTAAAAAAAAAAATTTCTTGATGTCACTCTGGGTTTTTTTGTTTTTTGTTTTATTTTTATTTTTAAGTCTAGTATCTGCAGGAAGGATGGACCCTTAAAGATTATCTCCCCAGTTCCTCATTTCTGAATCACAAATCCCCATTTCAGAGTACTCTTACATTAGGCATTGAGGGTGGGAATGAGCAGCATCGCAACCCCTGGACACCAGCAGGCCATGCCTGCTTTCAGAGTTAGGTGCTGCCCGGGGTCTGAAAGCTGTCTTCCCGTCGGCATCTTTGGTGCATTTATATTGAGTTTGTTAATCAAGGTTTGAAGAAAGAATATCCTTCCCTTTTTCATAATTTATGGTGCACTGTTTTGTGAAATGTTCACTGTGAAGAACAGACACGGAGCTGAGAGTCAGGACCTAGTTCAGGGAGGAGTGTGGCTGCAGGTCCTCAGTTTCCTCGTCTCTAGGGTGATTGTGGAATAAACGGCTTCCCAAGCTTTTGCTAGCACTGAACTTTTGTAAATGTGATACTAAATAATCATTTTCTCCAACCTTTCCTCAAAGTTTTAAAAATTAGCTTTCTAGCAACATAAAAATTACAATTTGAAACTATAATTCAAAATAAAAGTCTGCACATTGCTCACCTTGCTCATAAAGTCTCTGCCACAAAGAGTTCATGTTCTGATTTACCCTCCAGCTCATAGGTAAAGTTTGAGGGGTTGCATTAGAGTGGGCAGCAAAATGGTCATCGCTTTTCTTCCTTAGGGGAGTTCTACAGTTGCCCCAAAATAGGTTAGTTTTCATATGGTCAGATAAACTTCAGCTCTGAAATGATCTGAAATACATTTAAGTATCTTACAGAATCCGTTTTATTCTGTGCGCAGCAGAGTGGTTTGTTGGAGTCAGCACTAGTGTAGGTATGCTATTAGATTGGTCGGGTGTATCCTCTTGTCCTGTTCTTTGTCTTCAAAGCCATACCTTTGGAGATGGTAAAGGATTCTACCCTGCTGTTTTTAATGAGCCTTTAATATCACGTAAGTTATGCTGTCAGCTTTGTCTCAGACTTGCCCTTTTAAAGTTGTAGGCAGAAACATTTACTACTAACTCTGTTACAGCTGTTGTTGAACAACGTTGTGCTGCTTTATAGATGCACTATCGTATACCGCTTGGTTTACCAGGTACGCTTAATCTCCTGGCCTTGCACTCCTTGCTAAAAGTGTGTGGATTTGTCTTTTTGCTGTTCCTTTAGCATAGCTCGTTGGTTCCTCAGTTAGCTTTGTAGTGGCAATTGCACTGGATATTAATCATTCCTTTTTGAGGACTGTTAGCTGTAGAGATGCCATTCAGGTGGCTGTTTCCACCATGCAGCCTGTGAGTGTGTTCTGAAGGCTAATGA
>JAQZBX010042081.1:0-22125 GCA_029593785.1 Cabassous unicinctus | reverse complement strand
ATTTAATACACCATTATCATCATTAGACAGAACATCTAGACAAAGAATCAAAAAAGAAACAAAGACTCTGAGTATTATATTAGAGAACCTGGTCTTAGTAAACATATACAGAATGCTACACCCAAATACAGGAGATATATATTCTTCTGGAGGGCACATGGATCATACTCCAAGAGAGACCACATGCTATGCCACAGAATGCCCCTGTCCATCAGAGCAGCCCTTCTCTGGGAGCTGTGTCACACCCCCACAAGGGTGGTCCCTGGAGGTACCAAGCAGGGAGGGGAGGGCAGTTCCTAGGCCCCCACATTCTCCTGAGCCGCCCATCTCCATCCTGGTGGCCCCCCCTGCAGCCGTGCTCTGGAAGGCTGCTGTTCCCAGCCTCACCCCTGGCCCCCTCTTTCCCTCTGCTCTACAGCCTCTTCCCAGGTGCCACTACCCTGGCTTTAAATGCTGGTGACTCCCAAATTTCTATCTCCAGGCCTAGACTATTTTGTATCCAACTGTGTACAGGACATATGCATGGTAATTAGCTTTCTTTCTTTTTTTTTTTTTAATCTTTATTTTGTACATTTAATAATTGAATATATAAACAATTAAAAACTAAAAAGTAAACACAGATGAATAAATACATACATTTTTCAATTAAATGTACTGGATACATATAAAATTTTTTTTGAATCAAACAGTATGTTACACAATATATCTGGTTCATAGTAATGCAATCATACAGTATTTATCCTTTTGTGTCTGGCTTGCTTCACTCAACATAATGTCCTCCAGGTTCATCCATGTTGTCATATGCTTTATGACTTCATTTCTTCTTACAGCTGCATAATATTCCATTGTGTGAATAGACCACAGTTTGTTTATCCATTCGTCTGTTGATGGACACCTGGGTTGTTTCCAACTTTTGGCAGAGGTGAATAATGTTGCTATGAACATTGGTGTGCAGATGTCTGTTCGTGTCACTGCTCTCAGTAGTTGTATTGCCAGATCAAGTGGCAAGTCTATATTCAACTTCTTTAGGAACTGCCAAACAGTCCTCCACAGTGGCTGTATCATTCTGCATTGCCACCAACAGTGAAGAAGTGTTCCTATCTCTCCACATCCTCTCCAACACTTGTAGTTCTCTGTCTTTTTAATGGTGGCCATTCTGATAGGTGTGAAATGATATCTCATTGTAGTTTTGATTTGTATTTCCCTTATCATGAGTGATGTTGAGCATTTCTTCATGTGTTGTTGTGTTGTTGTTGTTGTTGTTTTGCCATTTGTATTTCTTCTTTGGAGAAATGTCTATTCAAGTCTTTTGCCCATTTTTTTAATTGGTTCATTTGTCTTTTTACTGTTGAGTTGTAACGTCTCTTTATATATCCTGGATATTAAACTCTTATCCGATATGTGATTTCCAAATATTTTTTTCCCATTAAGTTGGCTGCCTTTTCACCCTTTTGACAAAGTCCTGCGAGGTGCAAAAGTGTTTAATTTTGAGGCGGTCCCATTTATCTATTTTTCCTTTTGTTGCACGTGCTTTGGGTGTAAGGTCCAACAAACCACCACCTACTACAAGGTCTTGAAGATGTTTCCCTACATTTTTTTCTAGTAGTTTTATGGTCCTGGCTTTTATATTTAGATCTTTGATCCATTTTGAGTTGATTCTTGTATAGGGATCCTCTTTCATTCTTTTGGTTATAAATATCGAGTTCTCCCAACACCATTTGTTGAAGAGACTGTTTTTGTCCCGTTAACATGGACTTGGTAGGTTTGTCAAAAACCAGTTGACTGTATAGGTGAGGGTATATTTCTGGGTTCTCAATTCTATTCCACTGATCGATGTGTCTATTTTTATGCCATTACCATGCTGTTTTGACCACTGTAGCTTTGCAATATGTTTCAAGATCAGGCAGTGGTAATTAGCTTTCACCACTGCTATTCAACATTGTACTGGAAGTGCTATCCAAGGCCATTAGTCAAGAAAAAGAAATAAAGGCATCCAAATTGGTAAGGAAGAAGTAAATCTTTCCCTATTTGCAGTTGACATCATGCTATACATAGAAAATCCCAAAAAAAACCTACAACAAAGCTACTAGACCTAATAAATGAATTCATGGAAAACTACAAAACTTTGCTAAAAGAAATGAGAAAAGACCTATATAGATAAAAGGACATCTGCTATTCATGGATTGGAAGACTAAACATTGTCAAGATGTCAGTACTACCCAAAGTGTTTTATAGATTAACACAATTCCAATAAAAATCCCAACAGCCTTGTGGAAATGGAAAAGTCCATCTTCAAACCCACATTGAAGGAAAAGGGACTCCAAAGAACCAAAAGCACCTTAAATAAGAACAAAGTTGGAGAACTCACACTTCCTGATTTTACAACTTATTACAAAACTAAAGTAATTAAAAACAGTCTAGGACTGGCACAAGGACAGACACAAGACCAATGGAACAGAATGAAAGTTCAGAAATAAACTCTCATATCTATGGTCAATTGATTTATGAAAGGAGCACCAAGTCCACTCAATGGGGAAAGAAAAGTCTGTTCAACAAATGGTGCTGGGAAAACTGGATATCTACATGCAAAAGAATGAAAGTGGACCCCTACCTCACACCATATACAAAAATCAACTCAAAATGGATCAGAGACCTAAACATAAGAACTAATAATATAAACTCCTAGAAGAAAATGGGGGATATTTTCATTGGATTCTTAGACTTTACACCAAAAGCACAAGCACAATAACACTTTTAAGGAAACCCATAGAACTGTACTGCACAAAGAGAGTGCCCTAATGTAAACTACGGATTTTAGTTAATCATATAATTATAATAATATTTGTTCATCAATTGTAACAAATGTAACATACTAATGTAAAATGTTAATAATAGGGAAAAGTGCATGTGAGCAAGGGGTGTAGGAACTGTGTACTTTTTGCATGGTTTTCCTGTAAACCTATAACAACTCAAAAAAATAAAGAAAAGAAAAGGAAAGGGGGGGAAGAAAGAAAGAGAAAGAAAGGGAGGGAGGGAGGAAGGAAGAGGGAGAGAAAAGAAATTTTCCTGGGAATGGGTGGGAGTAGAATGTAATCCTGCAAGGCAGAACCCTAAAAGGCCAGGGGACATTGGACAACCTTGGGGTTTTGGGATTAACACTTGTACTTGTGGCCCATTTCGTGAAGGTGAAGGATGGTACCCTGAACCCACGAGAGAGTTGGCAGAGGGAGAATGGCCTTGAATACCTGGGCATCTGCTCTGTCAAAGCAAGGAAGAGGAACTGCACTTGTTCCTCTGATGATGATAAAGCCATAAGCATATAGGAGTACAAGAAGTGGGAGCTACATGCCAGGCATGCACTAAGTGGTTTACACAAAAGATCTCTGTTTATGTGTAAATGTCTACAAGGGCAAGGATTTTTGTTTTATTCACCGATGTGTGACTGGTGCCTAACAGAGCCTGGCACACAGTAGGTGCTCATTAAATATTTGCAGAATGAATTTAATGCAAAATCATATTAACTCTTCCAATCCTTTACCACATGATGCCTTGCTATTTTTAGGCCCTTCTTTAATTTCTTTCAGCAGGGTTTTGCAGTTTGCAGTATACAAGTCAATTGTATCTTTAGTTACATTTATTCTTAGATAATTTATTTTTCAAGACTATTGTAAATGGAATTTTTTCAATTTCCTGTTTGGATTGTTCATGACTAGTGTATAGTAACTTATCTGATTTTTAAGAAAAACCTCTTTATTGTAGTAACTGACATTTCGTTTTTAAACACATCCAAGTGTGCAATTCAGTAGTATTAGCTATAGTCACAATATAATACCATTGATTTTAGTATGTTGGTCTCACCCTGCCACTTTGCTGAGCTCATTAGCTGTAATAGTTTTCTTGTGGACTCCTCTGAATTTTCTATATATAAGATCATGCTGTTTGCAAATATAGTATTACTTCTTTTAAATTTGGATGCCTTTTATATCTTTGCCTTGACTAATTGCTCTGGCAAGAACTTTTAGTAAAATATTGAATAGTAGTGGTGAAAGCAGGCATCCTTGTCTCATTCCTGATCTTAGGAGGAAATCTTTGTCTTTTACCTTCGAGTATGACGTTTCCTGTGGGTTTTTAATTTATGCCCTTTATTTACATGTTGAAAAAGTTCCTTCCTATTCCTGCTTTCCTAACAGTTGTTTTTTGTTTGTTTGTTTGTTTTTTAATCAAGAAAGGGTGTTGGATTTTGTCAAATACCTTTTCTGCATCAATTGAGAGAATCAAGGGGATTTTTCCCCTTCATTTTATTTATGTATTCCAGTGATTGATTTATGTATATTGAACTACCCTTGGCTTCCTGGGATAAATCCTACTTGGTCATTTTAAATATGCTGTTGGATTAGGTTTGCTAGTATTTTATTAAGGATTTTTGCATCTATTGTCATGATGGAAATTGGACTGTAATTTTCTTTTCTTGTGATGTCTTTATGAGGCTTTGGTATCAGAGTAATGCTGGCCCCATAGAATGAATTAGGAAGTGTTCACTCCCTCTTGTATTCTTTTGATGACACATTTTTTTATTAGAGAATTTGTAAGTTTATAGAAAAATCATGCAGAAAATACAGTTTCCATACCCCCCAATTATTAATAGCTTGCATTAGTGTGGTACCTTTATTACAGCTGATGGAAGATTATTATAATTGTACTATTAACTATAGTCCATGGTTTACATTAGGGTTCACTTTTTGTGTTGTACAGTCCTACGGGTTTTTTTATTATTATTATTATTCTAGTAGAATACATACAACTTAAAATTTCCCATTTAAATCACAAATATATAATGCAGTTCTGTTAATTATGTTCACAATGTTGTGCTACCATCACCACCATCCATTACCAAATTTTTCCATCATCCCAAATAGAAATATTAGCATTAGTTCCCCATTCCCTACTTTAATCCCAGGCTCTGGTAACCCGATTACCTAGTTTCTTATTCTGTGTCTTTGCTTATTCTAATTATTTTATATCAGTGAGATTATGCCATATTTGTTCTTTTGTGTCTGGCTTATTTCACCAATATGAGGTCTTCATGGGTTATCCATGTTGTCGCATGTATCAGAACATCATTCCTTTTTGTGGCTGAATAATCTTCCACTATGTGTATATATATATACACTATATATTGTTTATCCATTCATTGGTTCATGGACACTTGGGTTGCTTCCATCTTTTGGCAATTGTAAATAATACTGCTATGAATATCATTGTGCAAACATCTTTATGAGTCCCTGCTTTCACTTCTTTGGGGTATATACCCAAAAGTGGGATTTCTGGATCGTATAGTAATTTTATACTTACCTTTCTGAGGAACCAGCAAACTATTTTCAACAGTGGCTACACCATTTTACATTTCCACCAACAATTAATGAATGTTCCTATTTCTCCACATCTTCTCCCTTACTTGTAATTTTCTGTTGTTTCTGTTGGTTTTTTTTTCATAGTAACCATTCTAGTGGATCCAAAGTGGTATCTCATTGTGGTTTTGATTTGCATTTCCCTAATGACTAATGATGTTGAGTATCTTTTCATGTGATTTTTGGCCATTTGTATATCTTCTTTGGAGAAATGTCTATTCAAGTTTTGTTTTTTCTTCTGCCTTTTTTTATTGGGTTGTCTTTTTGTTGTTGAGTTGTAAGATTTCTTTATATATTCTGGATATTAAACCTTTATTGGATATGTAACCACATATTTTGTAACCAAATATTTTCTCACATTCTGTAGGATGTCTTTGTACTTTCATAATAAAATCCTTTAATGCACAGAAGTTTTACATTTTGATGAGGTCCTATTTATCTTTTTTTTTTTTTTCTTTTGTTGCTTGTGCCTTGGGTGTAAAGTCTAGGAAACCATTATCTAACACAAGGTCCTAAAGATGTTCCCCAATATTTTTTCCTGGGAGTTTTATAGTTCTGGTTCTTATATTTAGGTCCATTTTGAGTTGATTTTTGTATATGGTGCAAGATAGGGGTCCACCTTTATTTATTTATTTATTTATTTTTTGGCATGTGGGTCATCCAGTTTTCTAAGCACCATTTGTTGAAGAGAATATTCTTTCCCAAATGAGTGGACTTGGAATGCTTGTCAAAAATCAGTTGAGGGAAACAGATGTGGCTCAAGCAATTAGGCTCCATATAGGATGTCCAGGGTTTGATTCCCGGGGCCTCCTGGTAAAAGGTAAGCTGGCCCACGCGGTGAGCTGGCCCCAGCGGAGAGCTTGCCCACATGGAATGCTGGCCCGTGCAGGAGTGCTGGCCCACACGGAGTACTGGGTGCAGCAAGATGATACAACAAAAGGAAACACAGAGGAGGAGAGACAATAAGAGACACAGCAGGCCAGGGAGCTGAGGTGGTGCAAGAGATTGAGCAGCCTCTCTCCAGTCTGGAAGGTCCCAGGATAGAAGACAAGCAGACACAGAAGAACACAGTGATCACAAAAACAATGGGGGGTGGGGGAGAAATAAATAAATAAATAAATAAATCTTTTTAAAAAAACCAGTTGGCCATAGATGTGAGGGTTGATTTCTGAACTCTCAATTCAATTCCATTCGTCTATATATCTGTTATTATGTCAGTACCATGCTGTTTTGATTACTGTGATTTTGTAATAAGTCTTACAATTGGGAATTATGAGTCCTTCAACTTTGTTCTTTTTCAAGATGGTTTTGACTATTCATGGTCTCTTATCCTTCCATATAAATTTTTTCATAATTTTTTTCTTTTTTTAAACATATTTACATTTTATATAAATGGAATCATGCAACATGTAGTACTTTGTGTCTGCTTTCTTTCACTTAGCATAACGTGTTTGTTGTTGTTGCCTGATATTAACAACTTGTAACATTAACATACATTTCTTCAGTTTCAAAGAAAAAGAGTCTTATATATGCAATATTACCCATGTTCATATTTCACATGAGGTTTCACTATGCTGTACAGTCCCATGTTACATTTTTTAGCTTTCCTTCTAGTAATATATGTAATCTTAGACTTTCCCTTTCAACCACTGTCATTCCCATATAATAGCATTGCTAGTTACAAAGATGATGATGTGCTCTTACTTTTTCTGTTCATTTCCAAACATTTACAAACAACTTTTTACCAATTCTGCACAGATTAACCCTTAGCTTTCTATCCTCTAATCTCATTCTATTTTCTAGTGACCTATATTCTAATTATTAACTCCATGAGTTTGTATAATATATTTAGTTCATAATAGTATAATAATACAGTATTCATCCTTTTGTGTCTGGCTTGCTTCACTCAACATAATGTCCTCCAGGTTCATCCATATTGTCATATTTCTTCTTATAGCTGCATAATATTCCATCATGTGTATACACCACAATTTGTTTTTCCATTCATTGGTTGATGGACACCTGTGTTGTTTCCACCTTTTGGCAATCATGAATAACGCTGCTATGAACATCAGTGTGCAAATGTCGGTTCGTGTCACCATTTTCAGTTCTGGATATATTCCTAGTAGAGGAATTGGTGGATCATATGGCAGTTCTATATTTAGCTTCCTAAGGAACTGCCAAACTCTTCCACAGAGGCTGCACCATTTTACAATCCCACCAACAGTGAAGGAGTGTTCCTATTTCTCCACATCCTCTCCAGCACTTATTGTTCTTTTGTTTTTTAAAAAAATAATGGCCGTTCTATGAGGTGTGAGATGATATCTCATTGTCATTTTGATTTGCATTTCCCTAATAGCTACTGAACATTTTTCCATGTGTTTTTTGGCCATTTGTATTTTCTTTGGGGAAATGTCTATTTAAGTCTTTTGCCCGTTTTTTTAAATTGGATTGCTTGCTCTTTTATTGTTGAGTTGTATGATCTCTTTATATAGAATGGAAATCAAACCCTTATTGGATATGTGGTTTCCAAGTATTTTCTCCCATTGAGTGGGTTGCCTTTTCACTTTCTTGAAGAAGTCCTTTGAATCACACAAGTATTTAAGTTTGAGGAGGCCCCATTTATCCATGTTTTCTTTCATTGCTTGTGCTTTCGGTGTAAGGTTTAAGGATGCACCACCTACCACCAGGTCTTGAAGATGATTTCCTACATTTTCTTCTAGGAGCTTTATGGTTCTAGCTTTTATATTTAGGTCTGTGATCCATTTTGAGTTAATTTTTGTCTAAGGTGTGAGATAGGGGTCCTCTTTCTTTCTTTTGGATATGGATATCCAGTTATCCCAGCACAATTTGTTGACTAGACTGTTCTTACCCAGCTGAGTGTGTTTGACAGGCTTGTCAAAAATCACTTGACCACAGATCTGAGGGTCAGTTTCTGAACCATCAGTTTGGTTCCGTTAGTCTATGTGTCTATCTTTATGCCAGTACCATGCTGTTATTACCTCTGTGGCTAGGTGATATGATTTAAAGACTAGAAGTGAGAGTCCTCCAACTTTGCTTTTCCTTTTTAAGATGTTTCTGGCCCCTTACCCTTCCAAACAAATTTGATAATTGTGTTTTCCATTTGTTTAAAAAATGCTGATAGAAATTTTATTGTATCTGTATATCAATCTGGGTAGAATTGACATCTTAATGATATTTAGTCTTCCAATCCATGAGCATGGAATGGTCTTCCATTTATTTAGGTCTTTTTAAATTTCTTTTAGCAATGTATTATAGTTTTCTGAATACAAATGCTTTAATTTTATTCCTGAATATTTGATTCTTTTTGTCACTATTGTAAATGGATTTTTTCCTGACTTCCTCCTCATATTGCGCATTGCTAGAGTATAGAAACACCACTGATTTTTGTGTATTAATCTTGTATCCTGCCACTCTACTGAAGTCATTTATTAACTCTAACAGCTTTGTTGTAGATTTTTCAAGACTTTCTAGGTCTTTCTAGATCATATCATCTGTGAATATCAAAAGTTTTACTTCTTCCTTTCCGATTTGGATGCCTTTTATTTTTTTTCTTGCCTGATTGCTCTAGCTAGAACCTCTAGCACTATATTGAACAACAGCAGTGACAGTGGGCATCCTTGTCTTGTCTCTGATCTCAAGAGGAAAGCTTTCAGCCTTTCACCATTGAGTAGAATGTTAGCTGTGAGTTTTTCATATATGGCCTTTATCATGTTGAGAAAGTTTTCTTCAATTCCTATCTTTTGTAGTATTTTTATCAAGAAAGGATGCTGTATTTTGTCAAAAGCCTTTTCTGTGTCAATCAATAGGATCATGTGATTTTTCTTCTTTGATTTATTAATGTGGTGTATTATGCTGATTTTCTTGTGTTGAACTACCTTGCATGCCTGGTATAAAATCCACTTGATCATGATGAATAATTCTTTCACTGTGTTGTTGGATTTGATTAGCAAGTATTTTGCTGAGAATTTTTGCATCCATATTTATTAGGGAAATGGGTCTGTTATTTTCTTTTTTCGTAATATCTTTACCTGGCATAGGTATTAGGGTGATATTGGCTTCATAGAATGAGTTTGTTAGTGTTTCCTTCTTGTTCAATTTTTTGGAAGAGCTTGAGTAAGATTTGTATTAAATCTTCTTTGAATGTGTGGTAGAACTCACCTGTGAAACCATCTGGTCCTGGGCTTTTCATTTTGGGGAGTTGTTTGATGACTGTTTCAATCTCTTGTCATTGGTTTGGTAAGGTCTTTTATTTCTTCTAGGGTCAGTGTAGGTTGTTCACACATTCCTAGGAATTTTTCCATTTCATCTACATTGTCTAGTTTGTTGGTGTACAGTTGTCCAAAGTATCCTCTTATGATCTCTCTTATTTCTGTGGGGTCAATAGTAATGTCCCCATTTTCATTTTTTAATTTTATTTGCATTTTCTTTCTCTTTTTCTTTATCAGTCTAGCTAAGGGTTTGTCGATTTTGTTAATCTTCTTGAAGAACCAACTTTTGGTTTTGTTAATTCTATTTTTTTTTGTTCTTGCTTTCACTTATTTTTGCTCTGATCTTTGTTATTTCATTCCTTCTATTTGCTTTGGGAATAGTTTGCTGTTCTTTTTCTAGTTCCTCCAGCTGTGTAGTTAGGTCATTGATTTTAGCTCTTTTTTCTTTTTTAATGTAAGCATTGAGGGCTATAAATTTCCCTCTCAGCACTGCCTTCACTGCATCCCATAGGTTCTGATATGTTGTGTTCTCATTTTCATTCATCTTGAGATTTTTTTTTTAATTTCTCTCACAATTTCTTCTTTGACCCACTGATTATTTAAGAGCATGTTGTTTAATCTCCATGTATTTGTGAATTTTCCCTTTTTCTGCCTCTTGTTGATTTCCAACTTTATTCCATTATGATCAGAGAAAATGCTTTGTATAATTTTGATCTTGTTGAATTTGTTGAGGTCTGCTTTGTGACCCAACATATGGTCTATCCTGGAGAAAGGTCCATGAGCACCTGACAATGTATATCCTGCTGTTTGGGAGTATAATGTTCTGTATGTGTCTATTAGGTTTAGTCCATTTATCATATTATTCAAGCTCTCTGTTTCTTTGTTGATCCTCTGCCCAGATGTTCTGTCCAATGCTGAGAGTGGTGTATTGAAGTTCCCAACTATTATTGTAGAAATATCTATTTCTCCCTTCAGTTTTCCCAGTGTTTGCCTCATATCTTGGGGCATCCTGGTTAGATGCATATATGTTTATGATTGTTATTTCTTCCTCGTGAATTCCCCTTTTATTCATATATAATGTCCTTCCTTGTCTCTAATAACAGTTTGCTTTTAAAGTCTATTTCATCTGATCTAAGTATAGCTACTCCAGCTTTTTTGTTTGTTTGTTTGTTACTGCATGAGTGGAATATCTTTTTCCAGCCTTTCACTTTCAATCTGTTGGTATCCTTTGGTCTAAGGTGAGTCTCTTGTAGACAGAATATAGATGGCTCAAATTTTCTTATCTATTCTGCCAGTCTATGTCTTTTGATTGGGGAATTTAATCCATTAACATTCAATGTAATTACTGTCAAGGCAGTTCTTATTTCACCCATTTTGACCTTTGGATTTTATCTGTCATATTTTATTTTCACCTCTCTTTTTCACTTTTAGTTACTTTTCTGATATAAACTTCATTTCTAGACTCTCTTCCAAGCCTCTCTCTCTCCTGTCTTTTCTTTTCAGGCTGTGGTATTAGTATTTCCTGCAAAGCCAGTCTCTTGGTTACAAACTCTCTCAGTTTCTGTAGATAAACAGAATAAGTGAATATTCTAAACTCGCCCTCATTTTTGAAAGTCAGTCTTGCCAGATATAAGATTCTTGGCTGGAAGTTTTTCTCTTGCAGTATCTTAAATATATCATACCATTACCTTCTTTTCTCCATGGTTTCTAATAAGAAATAGGCACCTAATCTTATTGGGTATCCCTTATATGTTATGTGTTGCTTTTCTCTTGCTGCTCTCAGAATTCTCTCTTTGTCTTTGGCATTTGACATTCTGATTAGTATGTCTCAGAGTTGGTCTATTCAGATTTATTCAGATGGGAGTACTTTCTGATTATTGGACATGGATATCTATGTCCTTCAATAGGGTTGGGAAATTGTGTACCATTATTTCTTCAAATATTCCTCCTGCTCCTTTTCCCTTCTACTCTCCTTCTGGGACACCATGACACATATGTTTGCAAGTCTCTTGCTGTCATTTAGTTCCCTGAGACTCTGATCAAATTTTCCATTCTTTTCTTCATCTGTTCTTTTGTATGCTCGCTTTCGGAGACCATGTCTTTGAGCTCACTGATCCTTTCTTCTGCCTCCTCAAATCTGCTATTATATGCCTCCAGTCTATCTTTTAAATAAATTGATTTTATTGATACATATTAATAAAGCATACAATTCATCCGAAGTGTACAATCAATGGTATTTGGTATAATCACATAGTTGTGCATTCATCATTTCAATCATTATTAGAGCATTTTCATTAAAGCATTTTCATTATTTCAGTAATAATAATAATAATAAACAAAAAAACAGACAAACAAGAAAACTCCTCACCTCTCAATCTCTGTTTCCCCTGCTGTACATAGCTGCTATTTCTGGCTATTCTTGCACAATTATTTATTTGTTTATTAAACAGTTTTATTGAGCTATATTCACATACCATAGATCTATCCAAAGTGTATAATCAATGGCTTTTAGTATAATCACAGTGTTGCACATTCATCATCTCAAAAATTTTTGAATAATTTCATTACTCCAAAAAGAAAGATTCCACACCCCTCAGCATTCCTTCCTCAGCCCTACATAACCACTAATCTAATTTCATGTTTATAAATTGATTTATATTTACTTTTTTATATAAGTGGAATCATACAATATGTGCTACTCTGTGTCTGGTCTCTTTCACTTAGTGTAATATGTTTTTTTGTGTGTGTCAGATATTAACATTTTGTAGTATTAACCTATATTTGTTCAGCTTCAAAGAAAAATGGTCTTATATATGCAATTTTACCCATATTCATATTTCACTTAATATATTTATATTTCACATAATACATTTAGTTCATAATAGGGCAATCATACAGTGTTTGTCTTTTTGTGTCTGGCTTGCTTTCAGGTTCAACCATGTTGTCATGTGTTTTATGACTCCATTTCTCCTTACTGCTGCATAATATTCCATCATGTGTATATTCCACAATTTGTTTATCCATTAATCAGTTGATGGACACCTGGGATGTTTTCAACTTTTGGCTATAGTGAATAACGCTGCTATGAACATCAGTGTGCAGATGTCTACTCATGTCACTGCTCTCAGTTCTTCTGGGTATATACCTAGCAATAGTATTGCTGGGTCCCATGGCAAGTCTATATTCAACTTCCTTAGGAACTGCCAGTTCTCCACAGTAGCTGTGCCATTCTATATTCCCACCAATAGTGGATTTTTAATTTCATTTATTGTCTTTTCATTCCAATAAGATCTGCTATTTTTTTATATATGCTTTCAAATTCTTCTTTGTGTACACCCAGTATCTTTTTTTTTTTTTTTGAGGTACCAGGGTCAGGAATTGAACCCAGGACCTCATACGTGGGAAGGTGGCACTCAACCACTGAGCCACATCGGCTCCCTGTATCTTCTTAATATCCTTAATCTCTGTAACCACCTCATTGAATTTATTAAGGATATTTGTTTGAACATCTATCATTAGTTGTCTTAACTCCTTTATGTCATCTGGAGGCTTATCTTGTTCCTTTGACTGGGCCATATCTTCCTGTTTCTTGGTATGGATTGTAAATTTTTGTTGATATCTTGGTATCTGGATTACTAAGTACATTTATTCTGGGCACAGTTTCTCTCTTTAGTTTTGGGGTTTCTTGCCCCTTTTCCCTTTCTGGCTATGTAATAGGAATTGAGGATGTGGTTGGTACTGTACCTGTGGAGGCTGAAACTGCCCGCATTGCCCCAGGGACTGATGAAGCTTCTCCCAACTTTCTCCTCTGCCAGGGGTAGGGACAGAGCTGCAGCCATGTGTAATAATCCAAGTCACGCAGGCCAAGACTATCTGTAGTTGCCCTGAGATATTGATGATGCTTCATACCCCTTCCTCCCCTGCCTGGGACAGGGATGGAGCTGCAGGTGTGGGCAGCAATCTATGCCATGTGGGCCCAAAATGACCACAGTTGCCCAGGTAGACTGATGTAGCACCAGTCCCCCCTCCTCCCCTGCCAGGGGAGGGGATGGACCCTCTGGACTGCCCAACAATCTAATCCGTGTGGCCAAATGTACCTGCAGTTGCCCTGAGAGGATATGTACTGTCCCTTCTGACCTTTAGGGGTTGGAGATAGAACCACAGGCACCCAACAGTTCAGTCCATGTAGGCCAAAAGTGCCTGCCATTGCCCAGAGAGGCTGAGGAAACACCATCCCCCTCGTATCCTAATAGGGGTTGGGGGCAGATCCACAGGCACACAACAGTCCAGTCTGTGCAGGCAAAAGTGCCTGCTGTTGCCCAGAAAAGCTGAGGAAACACAACTCCCCTCCTATCCTAGGGGGGGAGAGGGCAGGGGTGGAGATGGAGTTGAAGGCACTCAACAAACTAGTTCGTGTAAGCTGAAAGCACCTGCAGCTGCCCAGAGATACTGAGGAGACACAGCTCCCCTCCTATCCTATTGGGGGGTCGTGGATGGAGCTACAGGTGTCTGAGTATCCAGTCTGTGCAGCCCAAAAGCACCTGCAGTTGGCCAGAGAGGCTGAAGAAACCCCAGCCCCCTCCTATATTATGGTGGTGGAGGGGTGGAGGTGGAATCGAAAGCACTCAACAAACCAGTTTGTGTGGACTGAAAGCACCTGTGGTTGCCCAGTGAGGCCAAGGAATCACAGCTCCTCTCCTATCCGATTGTGGGGCAGGGATGGAGCCCCAGGTGTCCGACTATTCAGTCTGTCCTGGCTGAAAGTGCCTTCAGTTACCCGGAGAGGCTAGTGTAGGTCCCACCAGCTTCCTCCCTGCCAGAGGTGGGGCTGGAGCCTAGGCTAAGGCTGCAATCCAATCTGGGTGGAAAGAAGCCAGTCCCTACCATCATTGTGATTTTCAATCAGCCCTGCTTCCCCTTATGTGGAGGGGCGGAGTTAAAATGGTGGCTACTGGCCTCTTTCTGACTTGGACAGGTTCAAACTTTAGCTGTTCTTAGGATATATTTTAGCCAGCCAAATTTACTAACCAGTAGCTGAAATTGGTGGCCAACCGTCTCTTCCTCTCCCGTTTTGGAAAATAGAGCTTCCAACTCCAGCTCCCAAAGTGGCTTGTGCCACTAGTGGAGGATGGGCACTGGCCTCCATGGCATGGAATGATTTATTCAAGCAACTTCACTGCAGATGGGCAGTCTCCTCCTTCCATTCTTTCAAGGATGTTGCAGGATGCTCTTCTGGTCTCCTGGACTCCCCAAACAGATGCTTTAGATAGCTCTGGGTGATTACTAACTGCCCCATAGGACAAGCTGACTCTTGGAGCTCCTTACTCAGCCACCATATTGCCCTTCTGATCTACTTCCATATAAATTTGATGATTGCTTTTACATTTCTGCAAAAAAGGAGGTTGGAATTTTGTTTGGGATTGCATTGAATCTGTAAATAGTTTTGGGTAGAATTGACATCTTAACAATATTTAGTTTTCCAATCCATTAGCATGGAATGTCCCTCTATTTAGGTCTCCTTTGATTTCTTTTAGCACTGTTTTATAGTTTTCCATGTACAAGTCCTTGGTTAGATTTATTCCTAGATATTTGATTCTTTTACTTGCTATTGTAAATGGAATTTTTTTTATTTCTTCGGATTGTTAATTTCAAGTGTATAGAAACACTAGTGGTTTTTGGATGTTGATCTTGTACCCTACCACTTTGTTGACTTCATTAATTAGTTCTAGTAGCTTGGTTGCGGCTTTTCCAGGATTTTCTGTATTATATAGGATCATGTCATCTGCAAATAGGGAACATTTTACTTCTTCCTTTCTAATTCGGATGGCTTTAATTTCTTTCTCTTGCCTAATTGCTCTGGCAAAAACTTCTAGTACAATGTTGAATAACAGTGGTGACAGTGGGCATCTTGTTTTGTTCCTGATCTTAGAGGGAACGCTTTCACTCTTTCACCACTGAGTTTGATGTTAGTGGTAAGGTTTATATATGCCCTTTATCATGTTGAGAAAGTTTCCTTCTATTGCTTGTTTTCTAAGTGTTTTTATCAAAAGGGGTTCTAGATTTTGTCAAATGCCTTTTCTGTGTCAATTGAGATGATCATGTTTTTTCCCTTCATTCTGTTACTATTACAATAATTGATTTTCTTATGTTGAACCACTCTTGCATACCTGGGATAAATCTCACTTGATCATGGCAGATAATTCTTTTAATGTGCTGTTGGATTCAGATTGCTATTATTTTGTTGATGATTTTTACATATTATAAGTGTTTAATCTGCTAGGCTGCCAAAAGCAATATACCTGAAATGGGCTGGCTTTTACAAAGGGGATTTATTAGCTTACAAGCTTACAATTTTGAGGCTGAGAAAAATGTCCAAGTTAAGGCATCATTAGGCAATGCTTTCTCCCTGAAGACAGGCTGCCGGTAATTCTGGACTCCTGTGTCACAAGGCAAGGCACATGCCAGCATCTGCTGGTCTCTCCCTTCTCTTCTGGGTTTCGTTGCTTCCAGCTAGCTTGCTTCCATGGATTTCTCTCTGCCTACCTCTCTGTATTCATCCTGTAAGAGGATTAAGACCCATCCTGGGCCACACCCTAACTGAAGTAACCTAATCAGAAGACCCTTAATGAAGTAACCTAGTTGAAAGGTCCTATTTACAATAGGTTTACACCCAAAGGAATGGATTAGCTTTAAGAACATATTTTTCTGGGATCCATACAGCTTCAAACCATCACACTTCACCTTCTGAGCCACCAAAAGAGATACTATTTCCATATGCAAAATACTTTCATTCCATCACAATATCTCAAAAGCCTAAAATCATTTCAGTATCAATATTAAGTACAAAGGCACATCAAAATCAGTTACTGGTGTAGTCTATTCCCCTCTGGCTGTGGATCTGTGAATTTTTGATAAGTTATCTGCTTCTAATATCCAAAAGAGGGGAGGGTAGAAATAAATAAAATAAATTAATCTTTAAAAAAATCCAACAGAGGGACAGTCATGGGATAAACATTCAAATTTCATAGGGAGAAATTAAGAGGAAAACGGGTTATGTGTCTCAAACAGTTCTGAAACCCTGCAGGGCATAATCCATTACATTTCAAAGTCTGAGAGTCATCTATAGAATGATGCTTTGTCCTTAGGGCCTGATGGAGCGGCAAGCCCACCCATTCCAAGTGCTTGTGAAGTGGCCCTGCTCTCCCCAAACACTGGGATGAAGGCTCTGACATCTCTGAGCACTGGGATGACAGCCAAGCTCTCAACTCATCCTCGTCAAGCATTGGGGTAGCATCCAGCCTCTCCAAAATTCCTCAAGCATTTGAGAATTTCAGTGGGGTTGTAACACTCTTCCTGAACTATAGGGGAGAAGGCCTGCCTTCTCCAACCTCTGGGACATACTCATGATTTCCACACACATGGGTGGGTCTGCTCTCTTGGTCCAAGATGTCTTCATTCCAGACCTCAGCTTTCCATGGTTTTGCCTTCAAAGTCATTTTTCCTTCAAACTGTTCCATTTCTGTCCCTTCTAGTCCAGGCTGGCAGTGATCTGGTTGATACAGAACTTGCAAAAAAAAAAAAAAAAAAGGTCGGTTTTGTATGTAGTACACAGGGTTCAAGCCATAAGACAAAAGATCTTCCCACAAATCCTTTCTGGATAACTGTATTTCCGATCCTGACTTGCACTAAAATGGTCAACTGGTTCCATGTTCAGTTAAACTCTCACATAGAGCACTATTCTGTGGGGACTTATTTTCTGGAAGCTCAGAATTTTTCAAACCATTAATTTCTGGTTTCTTTGTACCCAGGAGTTCAGTTCTCAGCTTATCCCTTTCCTTTCACATTTTGCTATAAGCTGCAAGGAGAAACCAGGCTGTACTTTCCACATTTAGTCTGGAAATCTCATCAGATAAATATCCAATCTTGTCACTTTCAAATTCTGCCTTCCATCCGACATCAGAACACAATTGTGTCAAGTTCTCTGCCATTTTAATACAAGGATAGCATTTCTTCCAGTTTTTAATTTCTGTCTAAGGCCAATTGGAAGTACATTTACATCCATATTTCTACAAAGTCTCTTAAAGCATCTAGGCTTGCATATCACAGTTCTTCCAGAATCTTACCCTTACCCATTTTTAAGCTGGTATTTGCAATAGCAGCACCCCACTTTTCATGGTACCAAAATCTGTTTTAAAGGAGACAGTTTAGCTCAGTGGAGGAATTCTTGCCTTGTATATAGGAGGTCCCAGGTTCAAAATCTGTTGTAGTCTGCTAAGCTGATGAAAGCGATATACTGGAAATGGGTTGGCCTTTACAATGGAGATTTTTTTTTTCTATTTAAAGATTTTTATTTATTTATCCACCCCCGCCACCGTTGTCTACTCTGTCCGTTCGCTGTGTGTTCTTCTGTGTCTGCTTGTCTTCTCTTTAGGTGGCACCGGGAACCAATCCTGGGACCTTCCAGAGTGGAGAGAGGCTGCTCAATCTCTTGTGCCACCTCAGCTCCCTGGTCTGCTGTGTCTTTTATTGTCTCTCCTCTGCCTCTTTTTGTTGTGTCATCTTGCTGCACCAGCACTCCTTCATGGGCCAGCTCTCTGCTCGGGCCAGCTTGCCTTCACCAGGAGGCCCCGGGAATTGAACCCTGGACCTCCTATATGGTAGACAGGAGCCTAATCGCTGAATCACATCTGCTTCTCAGAAAGCACCACCTGAACCTGTAAGCCCTTGTGTGTGGGCTAGTGATCCTTTTAGGTCATCGAGGGGGTTGGCTTCTTTCCCCAAAACTGCCACCGATGGGGTTATGGTCCCTCGGCTTTCTGTGTTCCAAAGGGCTGGTGGTGAAAAATGTGCTGCAGAAGTTGCAACCTATTTATTTTCATTTTCTCCCTATAATGCAGGTGTTCTTAACCAGGGGTCTGTGAGCTTGAATTGAAATTCAAATAAACATTATTCCTGTGGGGACTTGTTGGTGAGGGTTTGATATATTTATTAAATAACACACATTATAGTGTGGACTTAGTAAGGGGTCCGTGGTTTTCACCTGACAGGCAAAGGGGTCCGTGGAACAAAAACGGTTAAGAACTCCTGCTATAATGGCTGAATTGGAAATAAAAGTATGGGGATCAGCTCTTTCTCTTTACAATGGAGGTTTATTAGCTTATAAGGTGACAGTTTCGAGGCTGAGAAAACTGTCCAAATCAAGGCATCATCAGGCAATGCTTTCTCCTTGAAGACTGGCTGCCAGCAGTTCTAGACTCCTCTGTCACATGGCAAGGCACATTCTGGCATCTGCTGGTCTCTCCCTCCTTGTCCGGGTTTCATTGTTTTCAGCTAGCTTTCTTCCGTGGCTTTCTCTCTCTCTCTCTCTCTCTCTCCAAACTCATCCAATCTATAAAGGCCTCCAGTAAGATTCAGACCCATCCTGGGCCACACCTTAACTGAAGTAACCTCATCAAAAGGCCCTACTTACCATGGGTTTACACCCACAGGAGTGGATTGGCTTTAAGGACTTATTTTTCTGGGGTCTATACAGTTTCAAATCATCACAATAAGATATATTGGTTGGTAATTTTCTTTTCTTGTAGTATCTTTATCTGGTTTTGTTATGAGGGTGATGTTGGCCCCTTAGAATGAGTTAGGAAGTTTTCCCTTCTCTCCAATTTTCTGTGATAGTTTGATTAGGATGGGTGTTAATTCTCCTTGAGATGTTTTGTAAAACTCACCTATGAAGCCATGTGGTTCTGTGGTCCTTTATTGGGAGTTTTTCACTACTGATTCAATCTCTTTACTAGTTATTGGTATGTTGAGATCTATTTCTTTTTGAGTCAGTGTAGGTAGTTTGTGTGTTTCTAGGAATTTGTTCATTTCACCTAGATTACCTAATTTGTTGGTATACAGTTGTTCATTGTATCCTCTTATAAATCTTTTTTTTCTGTGGGGTCAGTAATAATGTCCCCTCTTTCATTTCTGATCTTTCTTACTTGTGTCCTCTCTCTATTTCTTTTGTCAATATTGCTAAAGGTTTGTTGATTGTATTAATCTTTCCAAAGAACCAGTTTTTGCTTTTGTTGATTTCTTTATTGTTTTTTTAACTCTATATTTTATTTATCTCCTTCCTTCTGCTTGCTTTGGATTTAGTTTGCTCTTTTGAAGAATTTGAGAAGGAATAGTGTTAATTCTTCTTTGAATGTTTGGTGGAACTCATCAGTGAAGCCATCTGATCTGGGACTTCTCTGTGGTGGGATTTTTTTAAAAATTATTGAATCAAATCTGTACTTCTTATAGATTTGTTGAAGTTTTCTATTTCTTCTTGAGATAACTTGATCAATTGGTGTATTTCTAGGAATTTTTCCATTTCTTCTAGATTAGCTTGTTGGCATACAATTGTTCAAAATATTCTCTTATAATCCTTTTTATTTCATAAGGTCAGTAGTGATGTCACCATTTTCCTTAGTGATTTTAGTTATTTCCATCTTTTCTCTTTTTATTATAAGGGTTTGGCAATTTTATAGATTTTTTTTCAAAGAAAACTTTTGTTTTGTTTATTCTCTCAATTGATTTTCTTTTCTCTATCTCTGCTCTGATCTTAATTATTTTCTTTCTTCTGCTGACTTTGAGTATAATTTGCTCTTCTTATTCTAGTTCCTCCAGATGAAACATTGGGTTATTAATGTGAAATATTTCTTATTTCTTAATATGATGTTCATAGCTATAAATTTCCCTCTGAGTACTGTTTTCACTGTATTCCATAAGTTTGGCACACTGTGTCTTTGTTTTCATTCATTTCTAAGTATTTTCCTATTTCCGTTCCAATTTCTTCTTTAACCCATTAGTTGCTTAAGACTGTGCTGTTTAATTTTCACATATTTGTACATTTTCCAGTTTTCCTTCTGTTATTGATTCTAGGTTTATTCCATAGTGGTCAGAAATGTTACTTTGTATGACTCCAGTATTTTTAAATTTATTGAGACTTCCCTTGTGCCCTAACATATGGTCTATTTTGGAGCACGATCCAGGTGCACTTGAAAAGAATGTGTATTCTGCTGTTGCTGGGAGGAGTGTTCTATATGTCTTTTGGATCTAGTTGGTTTACAGTGTTGTTTAGATCTTCTGTTTCTTTATTGATCTTCTGTTTAGATGTTTTATCCAGTATTGAGTGTGGTGTATTCAAATCTCCAACTATTATTGTAGAAGTGTCTATTTCTCCATTCAACTATGCCACTGTTTGTTTCACATATTGTGACACCCTGTTGTTAGGTTCATATATGCTCATGATTGTGAAATCTTGTTGATTTCACCCTTTTATCAGTATGTAAATGTCCTTTTTTGTCCCCTGTAATAGTTTCCGATGCAAAATCTATTTTGTCTGATACTAAGATAGTGACCCCACCTCTCCTTTGGTACTATTTTCATGAAATATTTTTTTCCATCCCTCCACTTTCAACCTGTTTGTATCTATGGATCTAAGATGGCTCTCTTAAAAACAGTATATAGTTGGGTAATGTTCCTTCATCCATTCTACAAATCTCTGCCTTTTGATTACAGATATAAGCCTTTTATATTTAAGGTAATTAATAACTGATAAGGCAAGATTTACTTCTGCCATTTTGCTAATGGTGTTTTGTAAGTCTTATATCTTTCTTTGTCTCTCCTTTTCTCCAGCACTGCCATCCTTGTTTTGATGGTATTTTATAATAAGCCATTTTGAATCACTTATGCTTTCCTTTTGAGTAGATTTTTAAGATATTTTTAATGGTTACTATGTTTACATTTAATTTATAATTAAATCTATTATAATTTAGTTTGTGTTGATTCCAACTGCACTTCAATAGCCCACACAGACACTGTCCCTATGTCAACTTTCCCTCTCATAATGTTGTTCTTTAAACAAAGTACATCTTTATACTTTGTGTGCTCAAAAACAAAGATACACACTTTTAAAAAAACATTTTTGAATTTTAAACATTATAAGAAGTGAAATGCAGCATTACAAACAAAGGAAGCTATATTAAAAACCCCTGCTTTTCAAATATGGAAAGAGACAGGTCAAGGAAGTAACTTGCCCAAGGCTCTACAAACCAGAAAAGCTCTGCCCCTGGGCACTGAAGACATGAGGAAGTTTCCAATGAAAGAAAACCTCCAGCCCCAGGCAGACTCAATGCCCCTCCCATCATACCATGGATTACTCATTATTTCCACTGCTCAGAACCACCCACTGCCAGGTGCTTGGCCACTTCTCCCAGTCACTCATGCTGCCTCCCACTCAGGAGAGGCTCCAGTTCCTCCCCGGGGCCCATGAGGTCCTGCAGACCGCCCTGAACCCCAGCCTCATCTCATGACCCCTTTGAGCACTGTACCTTCCACCAGGTCCACAGCATGGGAAGCCTGGCACTTGCCCCAATCCCAGCAGCCCAAAGGCAAGCACTAGGAGGACAGAAAATTTGTTTGGTTTACTGTTACACCTTTTTTTTTTTTTTTTTTTTTTT
>JAQZBX010042080.1:0-22132 GCA_029593785.1 Cabassous unicinctus | reverse complement strand
CCCCTCTTATATAGGACCTGGGTATCTCCAGAGCCCTCAGGAGCCCCTCTGTTTGGGCTTTTTCCAGTCGTATTGCCAGTTGGCACTTGGTAGTAATCCCTCATTGCCAGGGAGGCTCATCCCCGGAAGTCATGTCCCACGCTGGGAGGAAGGTTCATATGCTGAGTTTGGCTTAGAGAGAGGCCACATTTGAGCAACAAGGAGGCTCTCAGGTGGCAACCCTTAGGCACCCCATAACAATAGGCTAAGTTTCATTTTCAAGAGCAAAGACTCGTAAGGCTTGTCATCAATAACAAGAACCCATCAGTGGACCATCCTCCTTACCAGACACTGCCCCTGCACTTGGGGGACTGTTGCTGCTCCCTTGGAGAATGTGGCAGAGCTCTCCAGGCTGGGAATTCAGTATTCTCTTTTTTTTTTTTAAGGTAAAAATTTTTAAGGTAAAATTTACAAACAATAAAATGTATAAATTTTAGGAGTGCTAGTCATGAGTTTTGACAATTTCATACACCCATGCTACCCAGATACCCTACCATACATGCATGTTATCAAGACAAACATTCCCATCACTCCAGATAGTGTTCTCAGGCCTCTTCCCGTCTTCCCCTGACCACACATTTATACACACACATACTGGCAACCACTGTTCTGTTTTTGTTTTGTTTTCCCATTAGTTTTTCCTGCACTAGAATTTCCTATAAATGGAATCACATACTCTTTTATGGCCAGCTTGTCTCACAGAATAAGATTTTTGAGATTCATCGATATTGTAGCATGAATCAATAGTTCATCCCTTTCTGTTGCTAATATCTTATTGCTTGAATATATCATGGTTTATCAATTCTCCTGTTCATGGACACCTCAGCTGTTTCCTGCCTTTGGCTATTATAAATAAAGTTGCTCTGAATGTATTTGTACAAGTCCTTTTGAGGATATATGTTTTCATTTCTTTGGGGCAAATACCAAGGAGTGGAATTGCTGGATTATAGGGTAGGATTTTGGGGTTCTGTTTGTTTTTTCAGAAGAAACCATCAGGCCTTTTTCCAAAAACGGTTGTACCATTTTACACGCACATTAATAATGTATGGGAGTTTGAGTTGTTCCACATACTGACCAACACTTGGTATTGTCAGTCTTTTAATTTTAGTCATTCTAGTGGGTGTGTAGTAGTATCTCATTATGGTTTTACTTTGAATTTCCCTGGTGACCAATGATGATGAACACTTTTTCATATGTTTATTGGGCATTCTTATATCTTCTTTTGTACAAAGTGTGTTCAAATCTCTTGTCCATCTTTTAAGTTTGTTCTTTCCATTACTGAGCTTTATGAGTTATTTATACATTCTATATATAATCCTTTTACCAGATCCATGTTTTGCCAATATTTTCTCCCATTCGATGGCTTGCCAATTGACATTCTTAATAGTGTCTTTTCATAAGCAGAAGGATTTTTTATTTTGAAAAAGTCCTTTTTAAAAATTTTTTTGTAGGGCTAAGGATTTCTGTGTCTTATTAAGAAAGCTTTTCTTACTCCAGATTGGTAAGATTTTCTCCTGTTTTCTTCTAGAAGCTTTATAGTTTTAATTGTATGCTTAGGTTGTTAATCCATCCTGAAATAATTCCCTAATTTCCCCTAGCTTGTAAAAATAATTTACAGGTGCTCTGAGTCACAGTCCAAATTTGAAATTCACTAGCTTAAAATAAAAATTTTAGGACTAACCCTTCCCACATCTCTCCCTCTCCCCGTTTCTCTGAGAAGGTTATCATTTTATGGAATTGAAAGGGCTTGGTTCATTTAACCTTTGGGGGCCTTCACAATATTAACAAAGCTGACATCTGCTTCCTACCCACTCATCTCACAAAATAAGTAGGTTAGTAGACTGAGAATCATAAAGACATACGTATATGCTTGAGGCTAATTTTGAATGTATACAGCTGAATTCATGGTTACCTAAATCCTATGATCTGAGGGGGTACAGAGCCCTGGAGGATGACCAGAAGAATGGTCTTGGACATTCCCTACTTACTTTGTGACCCTGATTAAGCATCTTCCTCTCTTTGCATCTTAATTTCCTAATCCATCACAAGAGGGGCCTGAAACCGACCAGTTCCCCTCACTGACTATCATTTTTAATACTCCACCATCAAAACTGAATGCCTTTATGTCATGGAAGGCTGCTGATCAAAGACCAGTTCAACTTATTGAACAATGTGGTTTAAAGCTGACCTGGCCAGAAGGCCGTTACTATTAATGCTCGTATTAAAAGCACAAAGTGCCCAGCCCAAGCCGTTCTTGCTCCTTCTCTAGAGAGAGTCAAAGCCATACACAGAGCTACCAAGCCAGGACCAAAGGCAACTGGGAAGACAAAGTCCACTGAGGTTCTCGTAGAAAAGGGGGAATGAGGACATGCCTTTCTTCTGCCCTGGATTTGAGAATATGGCAGATAAAAACACAAATCCTCTCCTGAACCCTCCTCAGACCTGCTCTGCAGGCATCTGCAAGTTCCTCTGCCCTGGACTAATCTTTTTAATTTGAAAAAAAAAATGTGTATATAGGTATGTGTATACACATTTATAAATGAAATATATATACACACATACATATACATATGGGTATACACGAAATCTTTCAAGTACACATATGAAAATAATAATTTAACAGCCACCAGGTTCTGAACAACCTAGCATTAATAGATATTAATAGATATTAATCTATTTAATAGTTTATTTCCAACTGACATAGCTCTCTTTCTCTAAGTAATTGAACGTTATAGCCCTGTAGCCCTAACTCTTTCCCTTCCTTCTTCAATCCCAAAGATGGTGTTTATCACCCCTATGTATGTTTTAATGTTTTTAGTATACATGTACATATCCACAAACAGCAATTGATTTTATAATCTTAAAATGTATATAACATTATACCATGTATCTTTTTTTGCAATTTGTTTTTTCATTCACTATTATGTTCTTGAGATTTACCCATGTTGATGCATATAGATGAAGTTTATTCATTTATCTGCTGTGAAGTATTCCATTAAATGAATAAGAGAGTTTATTTGCCCATGCCCATATTTCTTGCCAAGGAAACCCTTCTAGCAATCTCTCCCTATGCATACCCTACTTATATGTGCTTCTACTATGAAACTGTCTTCAATTACCTCAGTCTAAAACCATCTCTTCTATTTCATTAGCACTGTGTTTAGTTATACCTCACATTGATCTCTCCCACCATGAAATAATATCAAAGCTACTGATTTATCCCTATAGATGCCAGAGTGCCAGAGTGACTTGCACGTAGTAGACATGCAACAAACATTGAAAGATGACATTATGAACAAAGGACATCAAAGTGCTCTCAATACACATCTTAGAATCAGTTTAATATTAACTTGAAACAGTGTCAATCTAATCACCCAGAGAGGTTACATCATTAAAAAGGAACTTGGGACTTAGAGAGTCCTTCAAATCTGGGAAGAACAAATTGCCATCTGTCTACCAGCATCTTAAGTATTAAATCACACACTTACAGTTGTTCTCACACCAAGAAGGTTAAGCAGTCGGCATCAGAACCAAGCACAGAACCCAAATTTCCTCATTGTCAGCCATGAAAACACTAGGGTCTCTGAGAGCATGGTAGCTCATGTAGTTTCTGTAATGGCAGCTGACCTTCGCACACTCCATATACTTAAAAAGGTCACTGCTGCAATTAAATCACCTTGAAGCATTTCAAATCAGTTGGTATATAATGAATTATTCAATAAATGTTGTTGAGATAACTGAATAATCATTGGGAGGAAAAATAAAGGTAAAGCTATACCTTACACTAAATGCCAAAACAAATCCCAGGAAAATATTTATCTTAGAATGGAGATGCATTCAAGCAAAGACAGACTAAATAAAGCAGTTCATAACCTTAATACATAAAAAGCACTTACAATCAATAAGAGAAAGGTAAATACACCATTAGAAAAAAAATGACAAAGGACACACAATTTCCAAAAGAACGCAAGTAATCAACAAATGAAGAATATGCTAATTAAACAGTAAACAATGAAATTTTATTTAAAACAATAATATTTTTTGTCTTTTGAAAAAATTAAGTATTTTCTAAAACATTGGTAACACCCAGTATAGATGTGGGCTCAAGGAAATGGGCATTCCCATATACAACTCATAGAAGTATAAATTGGCATAGTCTTCGTGGAGAGCGAGTTTCAAAAATGGATTTGTTCAAAAACAATTCTACTTCTATGAATTTGTGCTAAGGAAAGAATTATGGATAGTAGCCCACAGAAGGGTTCAGTAAATACATAAACTTCCCTTATATGCAAAATATTGTACATAGATAAATTTCATTTGTTTAATATTATCAAAGGAGTTATTAAGTCACCCAAAGGAAAAACTTCTGGTTGTGGAATAATATTTAGAAAAAATGTGTGGTAGATACTCCTAGTTGTCTATTCAAAGTCTGTTCTTCCCTTCTTCCTTAATAACAGACTTCTGATTATTTGGGAACAAAATTTCATTCAGTTAAATTTCATCCATCACATTGGTAGGGTTGTGACATAATTATGACCAATGAGACAAAAACAGAACTATGCTGTGGATTTATGAGAAACCTTTGTTTCTCTAACACACACAACACTGCTTTCTCCTTTTCCCTCCTTCTTTCTTTCTGCCTGAACCACAAACATGAGGCCAGAGGTACAGCAGACTTCTTGAAATCATGAGGTGATGGGTATGACAAATGCCTACATTCTAAGTATGGAAGAAGAGAAATATGGAAAGAACCTGGGTCCCTGAGAGTTTCACAGAGCCATCCTTTCCTTTGTGGACTGTCTATCCTACATCATGATGCCTAAATATTCCCCATTACGTTTAAGCCATGGTTTGGTGGATTTTTCAGTAGTTTACACCAAAATCTCATGGCTAAACTGATATATATGAGAAAGCACAATAGATTAAATGAAACTCCTACTTATAGAACAATATGCGGATAGTGACCAATTTTTTAAAAAAAATACACACACAGAGAGAGAAATACAGTGATAGAAAAAAGGTGGAAAGTATAAACATAAAAAATTAACCACTGATAATTGAACATGAAAATGTCAGTATAAAATGATCCATGGTGCTGTTCTCCCATAGAATCTTTGAAGAACTAGCAAAAACTGGCAGAGTTATCTTCCTAAGAAATCTGGAAAATACTTAAAGGGTTGCAGCCACTAGCAAGAGAATAAATCAAGAAAACACAGCTTTGAAAAATGGTAAGAGAAGCTTGTAGTGCCCTTGCTGGCCCCTCCTCTACTCTGAGTCAGCCTGTACTCCATTGTCAGTTCTTCACCCTGTTCAGAGAGAGCAGAGTAGGCCCTGTGCAGGTACTACAGTGCCTGTACATCAGTGACAGTCTATCAGGTGGCAGCATGAAAGACTAAGCCAGATAATCTATCTCTGGCTTGCCCTCCCAGAACTTGCCAGGCAGGCAGAAGCAACTTGCAGAGTCTAAAACAGTATAAGAGACAATTAAATGAAGGTGGTCTGGGGCAAAAGAGTTACTGTTTGTTGGTTTATTTATTTTCCATACCTGTTCTCAGAGGTAAGGAAGGCATATTTATAGGGATCACAATAAAACAGACCATTATACTGTGCTGCGATGCAAATCAAGGCATTCTGAACTCCTATGGTTTGGTTTGCCCTGCCTTCTTTCTCTCTTCTTCTGGGAATTATCCTTCTCATCATCTGAAAACCATTCCTTCCACCGCTCAAACCACAAGGGAGCTTTCATGGTTCTATCCAAATTTGTTGCATACTTGACCCAAACTTAGTCAATAGAAGCTTGTCCTATTAGAGAAGCTGTAGGTTTACAAAAAAATCATGCATAAAATACAGATTTCCCATATAATCCCCTATTATTAACTTCTTACATTAGTGTTATACATTTATTACAACTAATGAAAGAATATTTTTATAATTGTACTATTAACTACAATACAATTATAATATTAGCTGCTTTAAGTCATACAATAGAGCTCCCGGGATGGAGAGAAAGTCTATTTTATAGAGAGTAGAGGGGGAATTCAAATTCCTGTATGTGGGGGAATTCCTAAGGCCATGAATGAGCACAAGCAAAGAACAAGACACAGGCTCAGAAAAGATGGAGAGGACCCAGCACTTCACATTTGCCTCAGGCTGATCTTCATGATGGGAAGGCTAAACGCTGAAGCAGATTACCAGCCAATAAAAAGCCAATTGGCAAAAACTGTGAATGGCAGGGGTTTTTGTTTTGTCTTGCATTGGTTGGTTGGTTTGGTCAGCTCCTGGCATATATGGAAATTTCTACCATAGCATTAGCTGAATACAAACTTAAAGAACACATATTTCAGGGACTAAATCCCAAAATCAACACTTTAAAATATTAAAATGTATGGTAACAAACAAACAGACAAACAAAAACCCCACAGATAATAATGGTCTATCCAAAGGAACAAGATAAAATTCCAGAAACCATAAATGACGAATAACAGTCTTTGGACATACCAGCAAAGACTTTTAAAAAATCATCCTCATATGCTCAAGAAGATAAAGGAAAACACAGAAAAAGAACTAAAAAATGTCAGGAAAACAATGAATGAACAACATGAGACTCTCAACAAAGAGATGGAAATTTTTAAAAGGAACCACATAGAAATACTGGAGTTGAAGGCTACAATAACTGAAATGAAAAATTCTTTAGAGGAATTTCAACAGAAGATTGGAATCAGCATAAGGAAAAATCAGTGAACTCAGGTAAGAAAATGGAAATGATTTAGGCTGAGGAGCAGAAATTTTTCAAAAAAAAAAATAAAGAAAAGAGAGCAGAGTCAACAGACAAACATACCAATATACACATTATAAGAGTCCCAGAAGGAGAAGAAAAGGCCAGAAGGAATATTCAAAGAAATAATGGTCAAAAGCTTCCCAAATGTAATGAAAGACATGAATATGCATATTTAAGAAGCCTAACAAACCCCAAGGAGAATAAATACAAAGAGAACCATGTACAGACACCAAGTAGCCAAACATCTGTACACTAACAAATTCAATGGCCTTGATGAAATGGACACATTCCTATAAACACACAAACTACCTACACTGACTCAAGAAGAAATAGAAGATATCAACAGCACAAAAACAAGTAAAGAGATTGCATAAGTCACCAAAAGCCTCCTCCCTCCCCCCCGCAAAAAAGTCCAAGACCACATGGCTTCATAGGTGAAATTTACCAAACATTCCAAGAAGAATGAATACCAAACCTGCTCAAACACTTTTAAAAAATTGAAGAGGAAGGAACACTCCCTAACTCATTCTATGAGGCCAACATTACCCTCATACCAAAGCCAGATAAAGATACCACAAGAAAAGAAAGCTACAGACCAATATCTCTTATGAATGCAGATGCAAAAATCATCAACAAAATACTAGCAAACCAAATCCAACAGCATGTTAAAAGAATTATACACCATCATCAAGTGTGATTTTTCCCAGGTATGCAAGGGTGGTTCAACACAAAATCAATTAATGTAATACACCACACTAACAGAAGAAAGGGAAAAACACATTATCATTTCAACTGATGCAGAAAAACGCAAGTGACGAAATCCAGCATCCCGTCTTGATACAAACACTCAGAAAACTGGGAATAGAAGGAAATTTCCTCAACATGATAGAGGGCATATATGAAAAACCACAGTTAACATCATACTCAATGGTAAAAAAAGAAAAGCTTTCCCTCTAAGATCAGGAACAAGATAAGGATGCCCGCTGTCACCACTGTTACTCTACCCAGAGCAATTAAGCATGAAAAAGAATAAAAGGTATCCAAATTGTTAAGGAAGAAGTGAAACTTTCCCTATTTGCAGATGGCATAATCCTATATACAGAACATTGTGAAAAAATCCACAAGAAAATACAAGCCTAATGAATGAATTCAGCAGAGGCGCAGGATACAAGATAACACCCCAAAATCAGTAGTTTCTATACACACAAGCAATGAACAATCTGAAGAGGAAATCAAGAAGAAAATTCCATTTACCATAGCATCCAAAAGAATCATCTATGTAGGAATAAATTTAACCAAAGATGTAAAGGAGTTATACATGGAAAACTACAAAACATTGCTAAAAGAAATCAAAGAAGACCTAAATAAAGGAAGGACATTCCACTTTCATGGACTGGAAGACTAAATATTGTTAAGATGCAATTCTACCTAAAGCAATTTACAGATTAAAAACACTCACAATCAAAATTCCAACAGTCTTCTTTGCAGAAATGGAAAAGCTAATCATCACATTTATATGGAAGAGTAAGGGGTCTGTATTAGTCAGGGTTCTCTTGGGAAACCGAATCGACCAGGGATATCTGTAAATATTATGAGATTTTATAAAATTGTCTCATGCAACTGTGGGCATGCACAAGTTCCATATGGCAGGATGCAAACCAGGAACTCCAATGAAGGTCCTCAATGAACTCCTCAGGAGAAGCTGGCTGGCTGAAGTAGAAATGGAAATTCTCTCTTCTGATTGCTAAAATAATCACTTCTCTTCTTAAGGCCTTCAAATGATTGCTGAAGGCAATCTCCTCAGTTGATTACAGATATAATCAGCCATAGATGCAAGGAATCTGGTGATTATTTAAGTCTGCAAAATGTCCTCACAGTAACAATTTAGATCAGTGCTTGCATGACCAAACAACCGGGCATCATTACGTGGCCAAGTACATGAACCTAACAACACAGGGCCCCAAATAGCCAAAGCCATCTTGAAGAAGAACAAAGTTGGAGGACTCTCACGTCTCAATTTTAAAACATATTACAAAGCTACATTAATCAAAACAGCAAGGCATTGACACAAGCACAGACATATAGACCAATGGAATCTAATTGAGAATTCAGAAATAAACCTTCACCTCTATGATCAATTAATTTCCCCCACTCAATGGGGGAAAGAATGACTTCTTCAACAAATAATACTGGGAAAACTGGACATACATATGCAAAAGAATAAGGTGGACCCCTACCTCATACTATATACAAAATTAACTCAACATGGATCCGATACCCAAATATAAGATCCAAAACTATAAAAACTCCTAGAAAAAAACATAGGGAACCATCTTCAGGACCTTGTGTTAGGCAATGGTTTCTAAAACTTTACACCAAAAGCATGAGCAACAAAAGGAAAAATAGATAAATAGGACTTCACCAAAATTAAAAACTTTTGCGCATAAAAGAACCTTGTCATGGAAGTAAAAAGATAACCTACAGAAAGGAAGAATATACTTGTAAATCTCATATCCAATAAAGATTTAATATCTAGAATATATAAAGAACTACTGCAACTCTACAACAAAAAGATACACAACCCAAATTAAAAATAGGCAAATAACTTGAATAGACATTTCTGCAAAGAAGACATCCAAATGGCCAAAAACCACTTTAAATGATGTTTAACATCATTAGCCCATAGGGAAATGCAAATCAAAACCACAAGGAAATATCACTTCACACCCATTAGAATGGCTACTATTAACAAAACAGAAAAGCACATGTGTTGAAGAGGATGAGAAATAAGAACACTTATTCATTGTTGGTGGGAGTGTAAAATGGTGCAGCTGCTGGGGAAAACAGTTTGGCAGTTCCTCAGAAATCTAAATATAGAATTACCATAGGACCCATCAATCCCACTTCTAGGTATATACCCCCAAAGAATTGAAAGCCAGGACTCTAACAGATATTTGCACACTGATGTTCATGGCAGCATTATTCACAATTGCCAAGAGATGGAAGCAACTCAAGTGTCTAACAACAGATGAATAAAGTGTGGTACATGCATGCAATGGAATATTATTCAGCCATAAAAAAGGAATGAAGTTCTATTACTTGCATCAACATGGATGAACCTTAAGACATCATGTTGAATGAAAGAAGCTGGACACAACAGGACAAATATTGCATAATCTCACTGTATTAGTATATGAAATAATTAGAATAAACAAATTCATACAGTCAGAAACTAGAATATAGGTTACCAGGGGTAAGGGTAAGGTAGGAAATGGGAAGTTAATACTTAATTTGCGAACAATTTGGGGAGATGGAAAGATTTTGCTGATGTATGGTGGTGATGGTACCATGTCATTGTGACTATGACTGATACCACTGAACTGTATGTATGAATGATTTAGCATGTATATGTGTTATTAGAATACATTAAAAAAAAACACATAGGACTGTGCAACACAAACAGTGAGACTGAATGGAAATTATGGATTATAGTTAATTTACAATAATAATAATATTGTTTCTTTAGTTGTAACAAAGGTACCACATTAATGGAAAGTGTAAATAATATTGAAGCATATAGGTATTCTGCATTTTCTGCATGATTTTTCTATAAACCTACAAATTCTCTCATAAAAAAACATAATAAAAATAAATAAATATATAAAAATTAACCACTATTCTCTATAAGTGATATTCATGTTCCTGTTTTTATTTTCCAAATTTTCTATAATGATGTTACTCTTTTAATCAGAAAAAAAATATTTATTTTTTCAATATAAAAATGCATAAAAACCTGCATTCTCTCTTCCCTGTACCTCTCTCCTCTAGACTGCAAATTGTTTCCTTTCTATTTAATAAGACCATTTTCAAAGCAATTGAAGCAAGACCTTGTGTCTTCACCATGGGACTACCAAGGAAGGGTCAGCCTCAGACATCAATGATATATGTAATTGTCTTCATTTCAGATGCACTTGAACAGCAGACCCTCAGGTGACCCATCTCTACCCCACCCCAAGAAGGTGGAGCCCTGTGTGGTAGGGCTGACCCAGCAGTCCCAGGCATCTCTCAAGTCACATGGACACAATAATCATCCTTTCTTGATACAAGGCACATGTCGGGCCTCAGGGGGGCAGGCACCTTGGACAACTGCTTCCTGATCACATCAAGGAAATACGCAAGGAGAGTCGGACCCAGACATGGCCTCACTGTGAGCTGTGCCCCTGGCCACCTGGATAAAAGGTTCCAGGGCCTCACTCTAGTTTCTGGTCCATCTTCTTCTTACAAAAGAAAGAGCGGGCTCAACAACAAGCTCCAACTTGCAGCCAGGATGGGTAACTGTACCACACAGTGCCTCAAAGTTGAGTAACTATGGAAGAAAAGTGCCCATTTTCTAGCCCATGTCACTCAAAACCTCTCAAGAAGAAAGGTAAACAACAAAAGCGTAAGATGGGACCCTGAGCTGACAGAACGGTAAGGCTGGAATTTGCTCACAGTAGGGGTAAGATACTCTCCTTCCATTTTTAGATTCCTTCCTTCTGTTCCCTGACTCAGCAGGACTGCCAGGCTATTTAATGCTGTAGCACCTCTTCACTTGCCCTGCCCCCCATTTCCTGTTGAGTAAAATTTAAACAGTGGGGACAAGACCCCCTCCCCAACCCCCAGGTCCTGTCCTGCCCCACAGTGAAGACAGCAGCTTCGCTTAGAGGATCACAGCCTTCGGTCTTGCTCTACTATTCCGATTCAAACAGATGAACAAAATAATTGTTCTCATTAAAAATGAGCCCCCATTTCTATTACAAGTGCAGGCATTCCCAAGGGCTCCAAAGCTGAATTTTCCTGGGCTGCCAGCCAGCCATCTGGAAGGCTCTAGCAACTTATGCAACTTGCTGGGTTTTCCACCTTTGGCTTGGGGGATGGGAATGTGTGTGTAAGGCAGGAAATGGACTCAGATCTAGCAGTCAATCCACCGTGTCTGAACAGCCTGCTAAACATTTGGTGACAGGGCTTTTTCAGCCTTGGAAAGCAACATAAGATGAACAGATCAGGCTAGCTTACAGGCAGCAGCCGCAAAAGAGCCATGTGAGGTCAAAGAGATTGGAAAAAAGATTTCTAAGTAGGCTAATGCACTGAAAGCCTAAAGTCCCTTTTTTATGTCAACAGGCTACAGAATAAAATGCAGGCAGATGCAAAACTACAGCAGAGGATAAGAAAATGGGAACCTTTAATTAGTCGGTAACTTCTGAGGTTTTTTAAAAAGGGGAAATAAAGGTGCTGAATTAGCTCTGAGCCTGGTTGCCGATACAGTAGCACATGCATGAGTAAAGTACCTTCTACCCACACAAAAGCAAAGGCAACTCCAGTTTAATTTTAGCTGGTTGTTCTGGAGAAGTGAAAGGGGAAGAGGGAAGGAGGAAGCAATTAGTCCTTTTAAGTAGAAAGTATACAAAAAGATCACTTTATTGAAGATAATTCTGCTTGTAGGAGAGTAGCCAACCTGCTGCTTGTAATAATAACGATTATCAGGAGCACACTCAGGCCTTCAAAGAACTTTCCAAACATCAACTTGCACTCTACCTAATAAAGCAGACTTTATAGATTTAGGAAATCTAATCTCGATGGGAGTCATGACCTTACCACTTCGGAGAGATGGAAAGCAGGGGAAGGTGCAAATTCATCTAGAAAAAAACACTATGACATTTAAACTATATTTTGCATTTGTGAGTTGTTAATGCTTTGTTAATTTGGCTCAGATTGCTTCGGGGAAAGACATTTTAGAAGAAGCAGAATAGCATTATGAGAATGGGTTTAGATCTAAATTCAAATGCTGTCTTTGACACTGGCTGTGTGACCTTGGGCAATATTACCCAATATTGGTAGTCGAGATAATAGTACATAACACTGTTACAATGAAACGGGCTAATACATGAACCACAATTACAGCAGTGCCTGGCACATAGTAAATAAACTATGGTGGTAGCTACTGTTACTACTACTGACAGGGATGTTAAGTTTCCTGAGAGCTGGAATTAGGACTCTTGGGTTATGATTTACTATAAATATACCAGTACAGTGCTCTATAAAAGGCACTTGCTTAATTGTTGCACATTACTCACCTTACTCGACATGGGGGATAAAAAAGGTTAAGTTGGTGCTGAAGTGAGAACTTTGGGAAGTGAGCTGTCCAGTGAATTGAGGTGACAGCCCAAGGCCGCACAGCATGGGGCACTGCTATGGAGCCAGTGCAGAAACAGGCAGCAGGACAATCAGATCTTGGCCAGATGGTTGGAGTGGGAGAAAGGGGTTGCTCTACCACCTGATGCTAAAAATCACTGACTGTTCAAACACTTGTAACATCCCAGCTCCAAAAGGAGTCTCTCCTTCCACCTCCTCCTCACCTCCTCCTCCTCCTCATCTCCACCTCTTCTACCACCACCACCACCACCACCACCACCATCTTCATCATGGTTAACATTTATTGACCACTTACTCTGTGTCAGGCACTGCACTATAAGTGACTCATATATCTCATTTAATCATCCCAACATAACTGTGAGATAGGTACTCTTATTATCGCATGTTATAGTTGAGGAAACAGGTTCAGAAAGTTAAGTAAACACCCAATTAGGTGTAATTAAGTTGAAACTGGAACCCACGTGTCAGACACTAATTCCCATGCCTATTGTCATGATCCAGGTGGCGCTACCTCCACATGCAGCCTCTCTGTCTGATTTTTCTCTTCAGGAAAACTCGTATTCACATCCACCTTTATTAAAAGGACAAGTATGCAGTGAGAAAATGGTCAAAAGACAGTACAGGCATTCCACAAAGGAAGATATACAAATGATCTCCACATCAATAGTTAACAAAGAAATGCAAATTAAACCCAATGAGATACCAGCACACACACACAAAAATATACACAAGAATGACTACAATTAACAAGACCAACAGTTCCAAGTGTGAGTGAAGACATGAAACAAATGGAACCCTCTCACTTTGCTCGTGGGAATGTCAATGGATACAACCACTTTGAAAAAACTTTTTGGCAATATCTACTAAAGTAAACATCCATCTATTCTATGACTCAGCAAACCCACTCCTTGGGATATAATCGAGGGAAATGACAATTTACGGCCACCAAAAGACATGTCTGAGAATGTTCCTAGAGGCTTTTCTCATAATAGCAGAAAGTTAGAAAGAACCCAATGTCCACATACAAAAGAATGAATAAATAACTTGTGATGTATTCCTACAATGAAACACTTTAATCAATAAAAAAAGGACAAACTAATGATACTTACAAACATGGACAAATCTCACAAATATTACATTGAGAGAAAGAAGCCCTGCAAAAAAGAGTACATCCTGTCCATTTACCTGAAGCTCAACAACAGGGAAAACTGATAGTATCAGACAGAAGTCAGAATAGGGGTTACCTGGGGGTGGGAAAGAGAGGGGATATTGAATGAGTGCACCAGGGAGACTTCTGGGGTGCTGGAAAGGTTCTATATCTTGGTCTGATCATGGTTATGTTTCTACATTTGGCTTGAAAGTGACAGCAGAGTGTGATCCACCCCAGCCGACATTCCTCTCCTGAAGCCCTTACTCAGGAATGTCTCGCTGCTGGTCAAGGCTCTGCAGTGGCAAGGACACCCTTCCCTCCCTTGCTATACTCCCAACAGCAGTGACTGTCAACAGTCAACTTCACATGGGATTATCTCCTGGGATTAGGCCCGCAGTGGGGCAGTTGTTCTTAGTTCTCACACAAATACCTCCTTGTCCTAGATACAAACAATTCATCTTGAATACTAAGTGGGGGACGCTGTCTTTCAATTTCCCTTTTCTCTTTGATTGTATATGGAAGAAATCTTAAAATATTTCAAAAGCCGTCAGTCTGTCTTTACTGTTTTCTTCTGTAGGGCTTGATGATGCAGCCCCATCAATGGCATTCCTAGTGCTCAAGAGATACATATAGGTTTGCCAGATCCCAGGTGTAAACTCTTGAGGCAAAAGGAATATGCCTAGTACCCTCTGGATGCACCATAGTTCCCAGGAGGAAAGAATCTGCATTCTGAGCTGACTCACTTCAGCTAGAGAAACAGACCAAGCTGGAGTAGAGTAGGGCCTGGAGCAAAAAGGTCTAACACCAACTGGGACCTCATAATTTAGTAGACTCAGGAGTGGGGAGAAGAAAAGAGACAGCACCTAGCAGAAATTGCCAAGGTAATACTTTTATTTATGAAGGGAAAAAAAGAGAGAAAACATTAAAAAGAAAAGCTTTTCTTATAAATACCCCCTCTTCTTTAAATTTTTTATTTTTTTTTTCATAAATGCTATTATCAAACATAACAAAATTAATAATAAATCTCTTAATATAATCTGGGAAGCAGTCCACATTGAGATTTCCATAATTGCCTCAAAAACGTCTCCCTATAGTTGGTTTGTTCAAATTAGGGTCCAACCCAGGTCCATACATTGCATTTGGTTAGATCCTCCCTTCTCCTTTACTATAGCATTTCTTTATCGGCAGACCTGAAACTGTAATGCTTTAATTCCTTTAAAAATTCCAAAATAAATGTGGTAAAAAGTTGAGATTTGATCAAGTTGATTGGTGAGACATGATTGATCATAATACCATTTATATGTATACATAAATGTATACAAGTATTATGTGCTAAATAATATATGTATTGCAAATAAATATATGTATTATATGCCTTTTTGTATTTTTCCCTCAATTCTGAGAAATTTCAACCCTCAAAAAAAGCAAACTCCCTTCTCAATGTAAAGCTCCATCAATAAGACAGTAAAGACAGCATTTATAAGGTGTTTGCTATGTGGCAAGCATTGTGCCAAGTGCTTTTGATGAATTATCTCATTTAATGGACTCAAGGACTCTATCAGGTCAGTGGTACTACTACCCCCATTTAACAGGTAAGAACCTCAAACACAAGATTATTCAAATAGTAAGTGGTGAAGCCTGAATTCAAACACAGGCTGGCTGAATCCAGAGCACACTCCTGGCCATCCTTCTTCTTGTGTTTCAATTGCGAGTTTTGCATAGTCTCAATCAGAGTTGGGAGTGGCCCCTAACCCCAGCTAAGTGTTTTCTAGACAGGCACAAAGGAGGGAAATGGACAGTGTACTTTTCTCCAAAGGGAACCAAGGATTTCTCAGACATTATCTCCTACCTCTTCATCGCTGGAGAGAAAGCTGAAGAAGTGGAAAAACTACTCCGAGCAGGCACTGCTGTTGAGGGGAGGTAGCATCCAGAGACCCGGACCCACCGCTGATGACCTGTGAGGCTCTGCTGTGCTGTGTGGGTGCGTCCAAATATACCTATAGCCTAAGGAGATCAACCCTGACCCAATCTCAATTAACACAGAAAGAAAAATTTCCAGACAGATATGCTCATTGATAGGAAGGTCTGCAAAAGCCCAGGAACAAATTGGAGAATATTTTCAAGATGTTACAGTAATTGACAATTAAGTGAATGGCCAAGAGGAAGCAGGTCACCTTTCCTGTGGCTCCGTGGGTGATCTATCGACCACCCCAGCCAGGACCTGAAGAAACCTTTCAAGCTACTGCTCATGCTTCTTCATGCTGGTGAATTCACCCAAGAAGGAAAGCAGAGCAGAAAAAGAACAGAAAAATCCAAGATACCACAGACTCGCTGAACTGTGCTGATGATTTACACCCTGGTGCACCTCTGACTCGTGGACTTCCTCAGTGAAGTTCTGTGGCGGGGGGAGGAGAACACATGTGTCTTTGGGGAGGCAAAATGTGAAATGTTTTTGCTTCCTTTCCCTACCACCTTCCATATTCTTTCCTAACCAGGAGATGGGTCGGGACTTCTGGAGGCTGCTGCTTGGTGTAAAGTAGAAGGAGCCAAGCACAGACGACTCACCCAGAAAACTTCAGGGTTCAGCTCAAAGATGGATCACAAATGTCCAAAGAACGGCATCCCCCAGTGGGTTAAAAAAAACACCTGGGCTGAAACGCACAGCGGCAGCCCCATGACCTCCAGTCAATTCAACCCATCAAAAATTTACCAAAATTTTTTTATAAAAGAAGTTTTAGATTACATAAATGTTACATAAAAAATATAGGAAATTCCCATATGCCCCACCCCCCTACCACACTTTCCTACATTAACAACATCTTTCATTAGTGTGGTACATTTGTTACAACTGATGAACACATACTGAAGCACTGCTACTAACTGTGATTATAGTTTACATTATAGTTTACACTCTGTCCTGCACAATTTTGTAGGTTATGACAAAATGTATAATGGCCTGTATCCATCATTGCAATGTCATGCAGGACAATTCCAATGCCCCGAAAATGCCCCCATGTTATACCTGTTCTTCCCTCTCCCTCCCCTCAGAACCTCTGGTGGCCCCTGCCTTTATATCAATGATAGAAGTTTTCCCATTGTTAGAATAATAAGTCTATAACAGAATAATAATAAGCACATTAGTCCATTGTTCATTCCCCAATCTTAAGGATTCTGGGATAGTGATGCCCACTCTGTTTCTAATTGAGAGGGGGTTTATCAACTTTCTATGTGATTTTGAAGCAAATCAAGAAATCAAAATAGGACTCTTCCTCTGCCTTCTTTCTTTGCAAAATAAGGTTACTTGATGACTTTCTGTGTACCAATAAAGCAAAGTGTTGAGTATCTGCCTGAAGTGCATTTTATTGGCCAAGCAATACCATCAAACAAAAAACAGAAATCACGGAGCAAGAGAAATCAAAATCTCAAGAGGTATTACTTTTACATAACTCTTTACCAATCACCACCAGTAACCCCCTCTGAAACTTGTCTATAGAATGCCTTTTCAATTCCTCATTATGTTGTTTCCACTCGCCTAGGATCCATTTCCCTTTCTACTGGTAACACTCATCAGTTTTCCTTTGGGGAACTACCCCTTCCCCTGCTCTCTGTGTGGTCAGGCGGAGCTGACCCTGGGGCTAGCATATGTATGACTCAGGCCTGGACTTGACCGAAGCAGGGATGAACATAAGACCTAACTCAGGCCTATAAAAAGTCAGCCCCAGCCGAGGGATTATTACCAAGCGCCAGCTAAGCAATGCATTTGGAAAAAGACCTTAACCAAAACGGGGAAATATTAAATAGAAATGAATTTTTATGGCTAAGAGATTTCACAGTGAGTTGGGAGGTCATTCCAGAGGTTATGCTTATGCACGTCTCAGAAGGATCTCACTGACTGCCACAGTAAACAGTGCCTCAAACAGTGGGGCTCCTGAGGGCTCTAGAGACATCTAGACACTATAGGCAAGGCAGCCAAACTCAGAATTTGGCACCCTATCAGTGGGCCTTACTTTGGAATATATGCTCCCCAACGTAACAGAGTTAGACTCACAATTTCCCTACACATGACTTTTCTGCCCCTTTTATTTGAAGCTATAATTAGCTCTATACTCATTAAATATATGTCCCAGAGACTTAAATCTTCAGTCTGTTCATATGCTGGCTGCGCCCTGAATCTCAGCAAGAGTTGCAACACCTTCTCTCCAGTTCATTGGACTCACCCAGGACAACTAACAAAAGGATGCTGATGGACAATGCCCATTCCAAGAAACAGAGACTATCTACAACTCAAGCAAGACAGTTCCATCCATCTGCCCCATGGGATCTAAGCCCCCTCTGAATCACAGGCAGAGTGGACATCATCATCCCCAAATCCTCAAGATTGAGGAGAATGAACATGAGGGGGGAATGCAACTATGGACCCAAGTAGACTTATGATTATTCCAGGAATGGAAGAACTTGTATCACTGATATAATGGCAGAGAATTGTGGGAACATGGCGTCAGTCAGCAGATAAGACTCAGTACTCTTACAAAAACAACAAAGAAAAAGTCTAAAGCTGCCAGAGGGACCTGCTTTGAGGGTCAGCAGACCAGGACAGCGCTTCACAACTCCCAGGAGGTTGAGGGACAGAGAGATGAAGAAGCCAAAACTATAAACGGTGAGTTACTAAGTCTCCCGGCCACTGGGAAAGGCTCCCCTCCCCCACCCCTGAGATATTCAGCAGCAGTAAAACCCATGGTGCATTGAAGCTGAGAAGAAACCAGATGCCTTCCTCCATGCCAGCTGTTACAAGGGAAAAGGGAGGGGGAAGAATGGGGGCTTTTCCTCAGTGAATTCCTTCAGCAGAGCCCACTTTGAATCTTGGCTCTGTCCAGACAAAAACAAAGGAATATGGAAAGAGAGATACACCTCTGTGGAAACATGTGCCAACAAGTGCCATTTGCTGGCCAGTCTGGAATTTACATGGACAGAAACTGCTTTTAGAGCGCTCTTTACCCAACCCCTGGGAGAAAGTCTGTACCCCATTAGTGAGTCCTGGGCACGGTTTCTGGTAACTTAAGCAGGGTAATTTTAAAGACTTAGGATAAGTTGAACCAAATATCAAAGAGCTGTGAAAAAATAACAATAGGCATGAGAGAGCAATTGGCCATCAGAATAAGTTCACCATCACATTCAGATGTCTAAACATCAGCAAAAAATTACGAGGCCTACTAGGAGACAGGAAGAGATGGCACAAAGGACAAACGAAATATCCAGAATAGATTCAGGATTTGAGACAATTAATCAATGATAATCACACAACTCTCATCACTTTAAAGAACTGAAAGAAAATATGACTAAAGAGATAAAAGATATTAAGAAGATACTGGGTAAGCATAAAGAACAATTTGACAGTCTGCAAAGGAAAGTAACTGACCTTATGGGAATGAAAGACACGATGGATGAGATTAAAAATACATTAGAGGCACATAAGTACAGATTTGAAATGCTTGAAGACAGAATTAGTGATTTTGAAGACTGAACATCTGAACTGGAAAAGAAAGAGGAGAGAACGGAAAAAAATGGAACAGAGTCTTAGGGAATTGAATGACAACATGAAATATAAAAACATACATATTATTGGTGTCCCAGAAGGAGAAGAGAATGGAAAAGGGGCAGAAAGAATATTTGAGGAAATAATGACTGAAAACTTCCCTACCCTTATGAAAGACATAAATATCAATGCCCAGGAAGGACAACACACCCCAAACAGAATAAATCCAAATAGACCTACCCCCAGACACCTACTATTCAGAATGACAAATATCAAAGACAAAGAAGATTTTGAAAGCAGCAAGAAAAAAGAAAAGCATCACATACAAAGGAAACTTGATAAAATTAAGTGCTGACCTCTCATCAGAAACCATGGAGGAGAGAAAAAAGTGGTATGATGTATGTAAGGTACTGAAAGAGAAAAACTGCCAGTCAAGAATTCTGTACCCAGCAAAGCTGTCCTTCAAATATGAGGGTGAGTTCAAAGTCTTCACAGACAAACAAAAACTGATAGAATATGTTACTGAAAGACCAGAATTACAAGAGATACTAAAGGGAGCACTGCAGCCTGAAAGGAAAAAACAAGGGTGAGAAATTTGGAGAAGAGTATAGAAATGAAGAATATTAGAAAGGGTAAAAAAAAATAAACTACAGTATGATACGACACCTGAAAGCCAAAGGTCAAAGTGGATGAAGTAAGCAATGCCTTTACATTTATAACATTGAATGTTAATGGCTTGAATTCCCCAATCAAAAGACACAGGCTGACAGAATGGATTAAAAAATATGACCCATCTATATGTTGCCTACAAGAGACTCACCTCAGACGTAAGGACACAACCAGGCTAAAAGTGAAAACCTGGAAAAAGATATTCCATGCAAATGGTAACCAAAAAAGAGCTGGAGTAGCAATATCAGACAAAATAGATTTTAAATTTAAAACTGTTATAGCAGCAGGGAGAGGGAAGAGCAGGTGTAACATGGGGTATTTTGGGGACGTTGGAATTGTCCTGCATGACACTGCAGTAAAGGATGCAGACCATTGCACATTTTGTCAAAACCTATGAGACTGTACAGTGCAAAGTGTGAACTATAATGCAAACTATAGTCCATGGTTGGTAGCAATGCTTCAATATGTGTTCATCAATTGTAGCAAATGTACCACACTAGTGAAAGATGTTGTTAATGGGGGAAGTGTGGGAGGGGGAGGGGATGGAGTATATGGGAATCCCCTATATTTTTGATGTAACATTTATGTAATCTAAAGCTTCCTTAAACAAAAAAATTAACTAAAAAAAAAAATTCAGCCCCAGGACTTTTGCTGGAACTGTTAGGAAAGAGGCATACTCTTCCCGGCTCAGGTTGCTAAATGAGTAGAGTACAAACCAGGAACTGCTGGCTTCCAGGGGCCTAACTTTGCCACCATGAGAAGAACCTACTTGAGAATGATGCCAAACAAAGAACAGCTTTAACCAACAGGTTCAGAATCTCAATTCTTTCTAGTTCACATACTATTTAAGCTGGTATGCTTGTTTTAAGAGTTGAAATTCCACCTACAGAAAACCAGATGTCTCTATAGAACTGTCTTTTCCAATCTAGGTTAGTAAAGTCTCAATTTATATTCTTGGTATGTAAAAGTATCTTTTCCTGGCAGGAGAGTTTATAAATCCTGCATTTTTCAATACATAGAGTTATTTGGGTGTGCTTTTATTCCTTGGTCGGATTTATGTTAAATGGATACATTTATTATGTATGGATGTTAAAGACTTCATGGAGACTATACGAAAATATAAATGATGACTGGGTCAAATGTCCTGGCATTACAGAAAAAATATACAAGGTATCAACCTTACCCTTCAGCTACGTTCAGCTCAGCAAAAGGACCAAACCGAGACCAAGAGGACCTATCCTTTCTTCAGTCAACAGCCCCTGTGCTCAAGAAGCAGTAGCTGCTCTGCATAGACTCCTAGCATGGCACCATTTCACTTATTTACTTTATAAACTTACAGTTTTCTTAAAGGAGAGGCTTTTTAAATGGTTTCATATTCCTATTTCAAAAGGACCTTTGAAATGCTTTTAAAGGAGTAAGTAGAAAAATGAAATCATCACCAAGTAATAAAAATCTGCAGAATTATTCATGGGAAAGAATTTCCAATGAAGTGAAATGGAATATGGTGAAACCACATCTTATATGAGTGTTAGGTTCTAAAGCTAACATTTAGGGGAAAACTCAGAGAGAGTGAGAATTCTCTTGCACAGCCCTTAAGCCATCCATATAGTATAATATATTTTGCTTTGTTCAAACTGTACTCTTTTGCCTTTCAATAAAGTTCCACAGAGAGTTTTGCCTCCATATGGTGGTTTCTTTAGCTGAATACCAGGTGAAGCAGTTGCTTATGGTCAAGGGCCATATTATAAATGTATTTTTGTGGTTTGCAGAG
>JAQZBX010042079.1:6995-22225 GCA_029593785.1 Cabassous unicinctus | reverse complement strand
AAGAATCAATAAAGAAACAAAGTTGAGCAATACATTAGAAGACCTGGACTTAATACACATATACAGAACACTACATCCAAGTACAGCAGGATTTACATTCTTCTTGAGTGCACATGGATCATACTCCAAGATAGACCACATGCTAGGCCACAGAACAAGTCTCAATGAATTCAGAAAGATTGACATTATGCAAAGTAATTTCTCTGACCACAATGGAATGAAATTGGAAATCATTAAGGGACAGAGAAACAGATTAGGCACAAAGATATGGAAGTTAAACAACACACTCTTAGACAAACAGTGGGTAAAGGAGGAAATCTCAAAAGAAATCAGTAACTACCTTGAAACTAATGAAAATGACAACACAATATATCAAAACCTATGGAATGCAGCAAAAGCTGCCCTGAGAGGGAAGTTCATAGACATAAATACACATATTAAAAAAGAAGAAAGAGATAAAATTGAAGACCTAACTCACACTTGGAGAAATTGGAAAAACAAAAACAATCTAAAACTAAAGGAAGTAGAAAGAAGGAATTAACAAAGATTAGAGCAGAATTAAATGAAAGAGAGATTAAGAAAGCACTAGAAAAAATAAACAAAACCAAAAGCTGGTTTTTTGAGGAGATCAATAAAATTGACAAACCCTTAGCCAGACTAATGAAGAGAGAACAGATGCAAATACACAAAATAAGGAATGAGCAAGGGGATATCACTACTGACCCCACAGAAATAAAGAATATTATAAGAGGATACTTTGAATAATTAAACATTTTTAATTTTTAATTAATTAAATTTAAATTAAAAATTAAATGTAATTTTTAATTTGAATAACTAAACATCATCAAGATGTCTATCCTACCCATACTAATCTACAGATTTAATGCAATCCCAATAAAAATCAACACTGTATTTTTTAAGGAACTGGAAAAATTAACTACAAAATATATTTGGCAAGGTAAAGCCCTGAATTGCCAAAGACATATTGAAAAAAAAAAATCAAGTTGAAGGTATCACATTACCTGACTTTAAAAGATGCTACAAGGCTACAGTGCTCAAAACTGCATGGTATTGGCACAAGGATAGACATACTGACCAATGGAACTGAATTGGGAGTTCTGATATAGATCCTCGCATATACAGTCATCTTATATTCGACAAGGCCACCAAGCCCACTCAGTTGGGACATAATGGCCTCTTCAACAAGTGGTGCTTGGAGAACTGGATATCCATAGCCAAAAGAATAAGAGAAGAATACCACCTCACACTTTATACAAAAATCAACTCAAGATGGATCAAAGATCTAAATATAAGAGCCAAAACCATAAAGACCCTGGAAGATAATGTAGGGAAGCATCTACAGGACATTGTAATACGAAATGGCTTCATGAACTTCACACCCAAGGCACGAGAAGCAAGAGACAAAATAGATAAATGGCATCTCCTGAAAATTAAAAACTTCTGCAACTCAATGGATGTTATTAAGAAAATAAAAAGGCAGCCTACCCAATGGGAAAAAATATTTGGCAACCATATGTCTGATAGAAGCCTAATATCCTGCATATATAAAGAAACCTTACATCTCAAAAATAAAAAGATAAGCAACCCACTTAAAAAATGTGCAAGTGACCTGAAAAGACACTTCTCCAAGGAAGAAATACAAATGGCTAAAAAGCACATGAAAAAATGCTCAACAATGCCAGCTATTAGGGAAATGCAAATCAACACTACAATCAGATACCATCTTACACCCATCAGAATGGCAGCTATTAAAAAAACAGCAGACTATAAGTGTTGGACAGGATGTGGGGGAATAGAAACCCTCATCCACTGCTGGTGGAATTGTGGAATGGTTCAGCCTCTGTGGAGGACAGTTTGCTGGTTCCTCAGAAAACTAACAATAGATTTTCTATACAATCCAACATTTCCACTGCTGGGTATATACCAGAAAAACTGAAAGCAAAGACACGAGCAGATATATGCACACCAATGTTCATAGCGGCATTGTTTACAATTGCCAAAAGTTGGAATCAGCCCCAATGCCCATCAACAGATGAATGGATAAACAATATGTGGTACATACATACAATGGAATATTACTCACCTGTAAGAAGTAATAAAGTGGTAACACATGGAATAACATGGATGAATCTTGAAAACCTTATGTTGAGTGAAGTAAGTCAGGCATTGATGGATGAACATTATATAACCTCACTGATTTGAATTGAGGAAAGTGAGCAGTCCCTGAGAACCATTGTCTGAAAGATAGGTTAACAAGGGAGAGAAAGAGAAGAGAAGGTTGTGAGCCATCACCGATATGGACATAATCTATGGTAATGTGATAGAGTGTAATTGCGTATTGAAGGCATAGGAAAGGAGGGTAGTGATATTATTGGGTTGGGTGGCTCAGGGTTGATGGGTGTGTAGGTTAGGAAAGGCAGCCTAGAATACTCAGGATACTGGAGGATGAGATGGGATGGGGACTAATAGGGGAAGATAATCAGCTTGTCAAGACCTCTTGTTGCATGTAACTATGAATCTTGTCATTCAACAAGTCAAGCCAGGGGAGTGTTATGTGCCCCAGGGGAATGGGGAGATAGAAGCAGAAAAGATCAAACAGGGGGTATTTAGTGGTCAGAGGAAATATTTTTCATTACCTTACATTAATGGACACAGGACATGGTAAATATCATTAAAAAAATTTAAACTCTGCCATCTAAATTGGAAACTATACTGTAAAACACTGAAAATGTTTAGTAGCTATGTTTCACTATCTGTACAACAGTTATAACAACGCTGCCATCCACATAAAAATGGTTTTAATACGGGGTGAGGAAAGGGGAAGGAGGTTGGGTATACGAGAGTCTCTAGTAATCTGTGTGGGACTTTACTGTGACCTAAAACTTCTTTGAAAATTAAATGAAATTTGGGAGACATTGGAGAGTGAGAGGGGAAAGGTACCCCAGTACAGACTGGACACCCAATAATGCAGTGATAAAAGGAAAAAAAATAATAATAAATTTTTAATTTTTTTTAAATTTATTTTTATTTTTATTTTTTTATTTTTTTGTTTATTCCAATTTTTTGAATGTCCCAATCCTTTAATTTTATTTTAATTTTAGTTTTTTTTCTGAGTTTCCATGTATTTTATCTCTTACATTTAAGCTTATTATTATTTCATTTTTCTATTAATTGTATTTGGCTTTTACATGGGCTTCATCTTCAAGGAAGGCTTAGGTCACGAAGGGTTACAACAGGGGCAGTAGAGGGTCATTGGTGGGGGATGTCTGGGGTGGCGGTTTCATAGGAGGAAGTTCATCTGAATATACATGAAAGATATACAAAAATGTTCAAATGATCAAGGGGTGGGGCATGGTCACAGTGGGTAGAAAATCACTCTATAAATGAGGGAATACTGAATTCCCAGCCTGGAGAGCTTTGCCACATTCTCCAAGAGAGCAGCAACAGTCCTCCAATTGCAGGGGCAGTGTCTGGCAAAGGAGGATGGTCCACTGATGGGTTTTTGTTATTGATGACTAGTCTTACGAATCTTTGCTCTTGTAATTGAAACTTAGCCTACTGTTATGGGGTGCCTAAGTTTTGCCACCTGAGAGCCTCCTTGTTGCTCAAATGTGGCCTCTCTCTAAGCCAAACTCAGCATATGAATGCATTACCTTCCCCCCAGCATGGCCCATGCCTCCCCGGGATAAGCCTACCTGTCAATGAGGGATTAATACCAAGTGCCAACTGGCAATATGACTGGAAAAAGACCTTGAATAAAAGGTGGAAAAGGTAAAGACAAATGAATTCATGTGTCTAAGAAACTTCAAAGAGAGTCGGGAGGTCATCCCAGAGGTAATGCTTATGCACAACTCAGTAGGACCTTATAGAAGACCAAAGTGGATATCACCCCACACAGAGGGGCTCCTTAGGGCTCTGGACACGTCCAGGTCCTATATGGGGGGGGGGTATAGCTCCAGAGATGGATGCCCTATCACTGGGCTCTACTTTGGTATCTGTGCTCCTGAGAGTGATAGAGTTGGACTCAAGTAAGTCCTCCCTGCACATGGTCTAGCAGTCCCTTCTATTCAAACCTATATGTGATGCTGGAGTTTGTAGGTGTACTTCCAAAGACTGTAGCCTTTGGCCTGCCCATGTGCCAGCTGTGCCTGCAATCTTGGTGGAGCTGCAGCTCCTACTCTACAGCTCAATGGACTCACCTAAGTCATCTGGTGAGGAGACAATGATGGACAACAACCACCCAGGGAATGGAGAGAGCCTGCAGCTGCAGGCAGGATAATACCATTCATCATATCCATGGTATATGGGCCTGCTCTCACTTGGAGGTGGAGTGGACATCACCATCCCAAACTCCTCAGGATTGGGGGAAGAACTATGGACTAGATGGACTTAATGGTATTCTACTGTAGACATATTGTGATTCAAGCAATGGAAGAAATTACAAGAGTGAGGTGGAGCCAGTGGCCACTGGACACTTTTGGGGCAGGGACAGGAAAAGCAGATTTAATACAGGGGCTTTTTCAAGACTTGGGAATTATCCTGAGTGACATTACAATGACAGATAAAGGCCATTTTACATCAGCATATAATATGCAGAACTGTGGGGGAGAGAGTGTGGTCTACAATGTGAACTATGGTCCATGTTTAGAGCCAAAGCCCTAGGATGTGTATATCCATTGCAGGTGATGTGCAACACTAATGAAAGATGTTTATGTAGGATGTTAAGGGAGGTGTGGGAAGTGGGGACCATGGGAATCCCTGTAACTTTTGTATAACATTTACATAACCTAAGCATCTTTTAAAATACAAAAAAAAAAAGTACCACACAAATACTAAATATCAACTATAGCAGAATATATATGAACATTGCACTTTTCCATGAATTATCTGTATTCCTGTAATGTTTCTAATGTAAAAATAATAATATTTCAAAATATTATACTGACAGAAAAAATAAAACTGCTTTAAAAACAAAAAAGAAATGAAAACCTGAATCTTAAATCAAATGAGTCACTTAAAGAAAAGAATAGTGAACTTGAAGACATAGAATTATAAGATATCAATTGTTCAGACCAATCTCCTTTACTGATTATAGATGCCATCAGTTGTAGATGTAATTGACTATAAATGCAAATCCTTCTATGAAATACCCTGACAGTGACAAACTGGCCACATCTAACTCGGCCAAACAATTGCTCACAATAACCTAGACAAAATGACATGTGAAAGTAACCATCACAGTGTACTCCTTGTAAACTTGGCAGCCATACACATCTCCTCAAAACACATTTACCTCAAAATAAAGACCATAACACAGTCTTCCTTCTACCTAACACAATACAACTGTCCTACATACAACTGAAAAGACTGACCTTTTCTCCAGAAAAGAATGTGAGTCCTTGGGTGGATTCACTCTTATCCATGATAGCCTGTAACTTAAATACTATGACTTAAAGTTAATGCTTCTGTTGTATAATAAAGGGATAAGCTAAGGAAGAAAACAGAGATAATTGCTTTATGTATGTATATTGAAACATATATTTTTAGAATATAAGGAAGACGTATTCATAAACATTACAGTTCTCATTTCTGCAAATGTTCACATGGTCATAGCTGGTATTTATAACTATTCTTCCACTACCAATTTCATATTCCCTTTATACTCAGCAAGCATCACAGCTGGACAAGGTTTTTTTTGTGGGGTGGGCAACCAAGATCTCATTCCTGAAAGGTCTAGGTCATTAGTAGTCTTGTCTGTATGGGGTTCTTGTAGTTTTCCATTCACTTTAATCAGAGGGCATGGTAGTACTAAGAGACACCTTTAGAAATGTCTTGTACACAAGGCACAATTCTTTGTCCCCATTGTGTAGTAGCATTCCACTCTCCCCATGGAATTCAGACTCAAACACCCTACTTAGTACAGTAACTCTGTTCTCTGCCTGATGATTCAGAGGTATGAGGAGCACATAGCAATAAATCTAACCTGATCCAACATTGTGTTCCTTCTACCATTACTCCACATCCTTAATATCTATTCCCACATGTATTCCCCTGTTTTCTTTCTGTATAAAAGAAAATTGGAAAAATCATTTCATTCTTTTGGAGCATAGTGCACATCTTCATGGGTCACACTTTGTATACTTCACATATCTGGGCCTCTTGGGGCTTCAATCTACTTACAGGGTTGGGATTGAAGCAGGATAGGGGTAGGTTATGAAAGAAATCAGCAGTGTCTTGCAAGTCAACTACTTCAGAGGACTTCATTAATTTTACCTGGCAAAATAGATTTAATCACCTCAGACAGAGTTTGGATTGCTGGTTCCTCAGGTCAGACAATTACAGGTTTATATGGCAAAGAAGACTTAATAGAATTTAAGGGTTCAAGGTCCTCATCATCATTCTGATCAACATTCATGTCCACATTCTAATTTTCTGAGTCCCATTCTTTTCCAATAAATGCCTTCCCTTTAACAGCAGACACCCTGCAAGGCTGGAATTAAATTTGTATTGAATTCCTAGCTCCGTGCATGACAAGATTTATCATGTTGTTTTTAAAACTCTCAACTCTGTGCCTAAAAGAAATAATTTCTTTCAGGGCACACACTAGAAACTTTAATGTCATTCATGAGGCACTTGTGCTGGGATATTGAAGCCCTGAGTTTATCCTTTTTTAAAAAACTTTAGCTAGCATATTTAGGGAAATTAGTCAATATCATACATTTTTAAAATTTTAAGATCCATTATTGAATAAATTTTATTACCTGATTTATCAGAGAAATATTTCAGCTCTGAGCATGAACATATACCTAAATTGTTCTCCCTATAATAAATAGGTGAGAAAAATATATTAAAATAGATGGAGGTAACTTACATGAAGTTATGTTATAGCACATATAATACAAGATGACCGAGTATCTGATATAAACTTCTCAGAGACACCTGAAAACTCACTTTAGAAACAAAGCATTTTTTTACTCTAATATACATTAATATGTATTTGCAAACAAACACATACATATAAAAAGAAACTGTCTAGTGTTGAATATATGTGAGTGAAAAATATGGTTACAAATTGATTAATAAACTTAACCTTGTACTTAATTCATCCATGTTGGGAATAAAACAAAAAAATTAGTGCATTCATAGACTCCATAGATTCAAATATTCAACCGTGCACTTTTTAAAAAGACTCCTCCTCAACATTGCAGGCATTGTACAGCCAGAATAAATGTACTCTGATGCAATTCCTATTCCATAAGCAGACTTGACCACACTCCCTTATTTTTAAAATAGCTTCTAAAGAAATGCACGTTTGCTGAAAGACTTTTAAAATCACATCAAAGAACATTAAAACCTGTTCACTGAGAAGAGCTCATTGAATTTAATTCTGGTTTTAAAATGCCTAGCTAACAGTTCAGAATATTGCCTTGTGAGGTTTGAATATAGATGTGGTTGATTTGAAGACCCAGAGAGAGTGTACATCATCATCTGCATCTGCAAGGACCACAATTTAGATCCAGTCCTCTGATCAGCTGTGTGATGTAAATGGATCCCTTTTAAAATATCTACACACCTTAAAATGATCTATAAAAAACAGCTCCCCAAGAATTATTATTATTCCTAAATTGAAATGCATCAATCATTCAAAAAAGATTTCTTGCAAAATGTAAAAAGAAATGTAACTGCATTTTCTGTAATTATACTTAATACTACTAGAGAAGATACCAATGATGGGCTGCTGTATTTCAGTAGTGTGTGTCAAATTTGTTAGAAATATTAAAAGAAAAATTTCTGAGGGCCTCAGCTGCCTTCATTAGTTGGCTTTAAAATGTATAAGATGGGAGACATATCTTCTCATAAATACATGGAATCAATATGGAAAAGTAAACTATACAGTGGATAAGATTAGAGAACACCAGAGTACACGAGACTGGTCACCAGAGTGAAATATCTTCCAGTATAAAAAAGGGAAGTACTCTATGCATGCACTTATACTAAGTCTGTTTCCACTAAAGACGCAGCTCTCTCTCACTCCTGGCAAGAATTAATTGGTAATGGCACTGCTTCTCAGCAGTGCAAATTATCCTGAGAAATTATTGTGATTATTACAAAAGACAGGGCTCCCATCACTAAGTTGTTACACAAAACACAGTTCTTAGATATCATAAATAAATTATTTTAAAAGGCAGATTAACTTCAGTGTGTTGAACACAAAAAAGGGATGTGATCCAGTCATTGTTAAGTTTTCACTGGCTAAGAAAAAAAAAAGATTGCATTACATGTCTATTTATAACTTTCAAGTTAAATATGGCACATAATATATAAGGAAGCAATTGTAGTTTAAGTTTTTCATCTTTTTTTTCCCCAAATAGCTACAAGCTGAATTCTAAATATTTCCTATGAAGACAGTGTATCTTTGAATCAATTGGCACTGAAATTTCATTTTTCCTGACTGCATTTTAGTAGCTTAGCCAAGTTATCTCTTAATTCTGTTAGTTCAAATATGTTTCCATTAAGAATTTCTAAAAGTGTTTTCAGGTTATTGCAGAAAGCTTCTTGTTCATTCCAATTTTTCTCCAAATGTTGCTTTAAGTCAGACAGTTTTCCCTCCAGGTCTTTGTTCTGAATTTCTACTACCTGTATTTTCTGAGTCAGAGTCCCTCTGTTCTTGTAATTCTCTGGTTTAATCAACTTCTTGTTTTGGTCTTTCTATTTCCTTTTCCTTTGCTTTCAGTGTTTCTTCCAGTTCCTGTACTGCCTGATTTAATTCTGACCTATGGGTATGCACAGCTTTTGCTTGACTACTAGCATGTTCAAGCTGAGTAATTGGCTTGTGCAGACCTTCTGCTTCCTCTGGATAGGCAGCAAGTTGCTATTTCCATTGTTTCACATTGGCAGCGGACTCCAACAGGGCTGCAGTGAGTTGGCATTATTTCTTTTAAGGATAGCCAGTTCAGCTTCCCAATGTTTGCTGGTTGCTGAACTATGTGAAAATGGCAATGCCTTCTGAGTTGGTTCAGCCCTTGGCTCTGAGTTCTGTGTCACATCAGGTGTTCTTTGTCCCATTGAAACTTTCTGGCATTAAAGCAGACTGAAGATCCCCTTCTGCTGATTTCTATGAAAGTGTAATGGTAAGTTCCATTTTTTCTTGCGGTTTCCCCCTTGATAGGCAGCTTCTTTAAATTCCTGAAACTTTGCTGCAAATTTTGAGAGATGATGCTCAAGGAGAATCCCAGTCCATAAACAGCGTTGGCCTGGCTGTCAGCCCATTGGCCAAACTTCTGAGATATTTTAGTAAATGTCATGTTTGGGGTGATGGTGCTATTTATTGCCTTTGAGCCATCTAAAATGATTATCCTTTACACATTTCTCGTGCTGTAATAGAAACAAGACCCAGTAACTGCATGCTTGCTGGTGGTTATCCAGTTCTTTGTGTTTGGGTCTATCTGGAAGGCATGAGCCCAGTTGCTGAAGATGCCTTGTTCCTCTATTTTGCCCAACGAGAACTTGCTCCAAAGTTTCTGCTCTCATGTTGTGGAATGACTTCCAAAGGAATTTCACAGTTTCTTTCCACCCCCTCACCCTCTGCTCCACCCCAGGAATTTTTTTCTAGAGGTATTTTGATGATGTTAACAATTCAATTAGTTTCCTTAGGTGAAATGATTTCTCTCTCCGAAGTACCAAAATGTTGAAACAGAGGTCGCATTTGCTTATTAGAGTTAAAATGCTACCCGGAGGAGATAGCGGTCAATTCTGTTCCACAAATGGGTCTATAAGTAGGCAAACCCAGAATCCAGCTTCACAGAGTCCAATAAAAATAGTTCGCTGGTCATTTCACTCATGTCCTCCTTGACATTCAGGAAGAACAAAGTAGCTCTGCCTTTTCGTTGCTACTAAGTCTGCCGGTTCAAACTTCTCCACACCAGGTCCCTGGGGGTGGAGTGTGGACACAATGAGACGTGCACTTTAAAGATATCTACCTGAAAATAAAAATTCCGCAAAGCAGCAATGATACTGCTTCTCTGCACTCACATTTGAAAAAATATATAGTGAAAAAAATCTCCTCTAAATGCAAACCCGGCAGCTGGCGAAGTGTATGGCGCTCAACATTAGAATCTTTTAAAAATTTTCCCCTCCTAAGACTAGGAGCAGAAAGGCGGTGGGGAGGAGCAAGAGAAGCCTGAGCAGGATTGAGTCATTCTCCCCTGGAGAGTAAACAGAGCCATTTCCAGGCTGGCAGCAGGCTGGGAGAGCAGCACTCGCCGGGGAGCAGGGGAAGGGGGCCAGACCCCACCTCCCTCAGCCCCTTCCCACCCCGCGCCACCACGCACAAAGGAAGCCGGTTTGCACGCGCCCTTCTTTCGTTGCTGCTCTCTCTTGTGAACACAGCAAGTCTGAGGCTCCGCGGACTGAGAAAGAATGAATCAAGAGAGCCGAGCACCACGCTTCCACTGGGGCCCCAGCACCCGGGAGGACAGAGCGGAGATGGCTGAGGGAGCTGAAAGGTGGATGGGCACCTGCCCAAGCTCGAGCGGGCGGCTACTCCTGCGTCAGGGACAGGGGTCTGGAAGCCACGGGAAAGCTGCCCTCCAGCCCCCACCCCAGGGACTGGTATCTCACTTTCCGCACCGCCACTACCCGCTGCCTCATATTCCTGGCCTAGCCACCGCCTCCTCCTCACACTTCCATCATCGTCTGTCTCTGCTGTCCTGGAGCTCCCGCTCTGCAGAGAAAAATTGGGCAGCATAACCTAGTCAAATCGATAGATGAACTTAATCATCACACTCGTAAAGAGAGAAGTAGATAATCTGAATACGCTTATATCTATTAAAGAAACTAAATCAACAATTAGTACCCTTCTAAAACAGAATGCACCATGCCCACATGATTTCCCTGGTGACTTCTACCAAACAACTAAAAAAGCAATAATACCAATCCTTACAATCTCTTCCAGAAGAAAGAAACAGGTTGAAAACTTCCTAACTCATTCTATGATATGAGAATTACACCAGTTCAAAATACAGATATTACTAAGCAGGAAAATTATAGATATTTCCCATGAGCATAGATGCAAAAATCCTGAACAAAATATTTACAAATATAATCCAAACATATGTAAATATAATTATACACCACAACTAATGGCATTTATTCCAGATAATGAAGAGTGACTAAATTTTCAAAAATGAATTAATGCAATCTAATGCATCAATAAGCTAAAGAAGAACAATCATTGATCATCTATAGAAGCAGAGACAGCATTTGATGCAATTGAACACTAAGATTGAACACAATCAGCACACTAGGAATAGAGGGGAAATTCCTCAACTTGATAACTGACATCTACAGATAACCTAGAAATAACATCATATTTATTGGGGAGAAAGTAGATGTTTTCACCCTAAGGCTGATAAGGAAAAGTCACTGCAGCCCTCCCCCTCCCCCTTTTTCTGACAAGAATCTCCCGCCTTAGAACTGAAACCTGCACTTCTGGCTCTGTAACCCTGCCCACTTGATTTCGTAACCTGCAGTTCTGCTTCTGTAACCATGCTTGCTTAGTTGCCTAAGGTAATAGAAAAATCCCACCCGCCAACCCGCTAGCCAATGAATGGGAGCCTGCAGACCCCAATAAAAACTCCAGAAAACTGGGGCTCGGTGTCCAGAATATGGAAACTGAACTTTCCACTGGCATGCGCATGTAATAAAGCCTGGTTCCTCTGCTCCCCTGAGTGCCATTTTGTGTTTCTCATCACAACAGCCAAAACATTTGGTTTCCTGACCAGGAAACCCAACTGAGCAGGCCCGTTGTGTCTCTGGCTTGGGACCGAAGGGCGCAACCAATGGCAATCTCTGAGCAAACAGGGTAGGCGCCTCCTGTCATCTTGACGGGACTTCCTTCCGAGGCGGACCACCGCGGGCCTCTTCCCCATGTCCCAGTTGGACTCAAAAGAGAGAGACAGACTGAATAATATCAGAAGACTTCAGAAAGGTAAGCACCTGGGTGCCAAGCTCCAGTCAGGCCCGTCTCCAGATGGAAGAGGAGACTGATCACCTCCTGAGGTCTCACGTGATGAGACTCCAGTATAGGGCAATTCCTGTGGGAGGGATTGTTTAACCTCTGAGTGATTGTGAGTGTGATTGTGGATGGTAGGGGCTTGCACCTATTGTGCCAGTTTGTGGCCCCACAGCCTGTGCCACGGGGTCAGCGTGGGCCCCAACCTGTTTCCGTGGCTACCTCATATGGCATAATGGCCCACTCAGAAAATTGTCTGGATGCCTTAGCTAAAATGAGCCTAAGTTCCCGTGAGGGATGTGGACATGTGGGCATCTGAGTGGCCTTGAAAGAGGCACCCCACCTTTGTCTGTCTTGCACCACCAACAAAGGGTATGGGCTCATCACAGTCAAAACCCACCGTCTTGAACTGCATGCTTAAAAACCTCAGGAAGGGATTTTCCAGAGATTATGGTATCTGGATGAACCCCAGCACCCTCTGAACTCTATGTGAGTTAGAGTGGCCTACTTTTAACATCAGCTGGCCCTCGGAAGGGACCCTAGATGTAGCCAAGGTCCATGCAGTGTGGCTAGTAGTCACCGGAACCCCTAGCCACCCTGATCAGTTCCCCTATATTGACTCTTGGTTAGAAATAGCCCAGACTCTGCCTCCTTGGGTTTGCTTGTGGATTGGAAAGAAGGGACAGAGCAGAGTCTTAGTTGCACAAGAAATGAGGGAGCAGAAACCAGTCATTTATCAGGGGTCCTTGGAAGAAGACCCACCACTGCCCCCACCTCCATATGTGCCAACTGCTCCAGGCCTTCTTCCTGGCCCAGGAGCACTGGCAGGTCTCCCAGAGATGCCTCCCCCTTTGGTCTCCCCTCCTGGCACAGGGGTGCAGGAGAATCATGTGGCAGCAACACCCCCGGCCCTTGCAGAACCGACAACACCCACAGAGGGGAATCCTGCAACCCCATTGGCAAGGAGACTCTGATCGGTGCAGCCCACAATTCAGATGCCCCTCCATAAGATGCAGGGTCCACCCCAGCTGGGTGAAGATGGTACCATCCATCCAGGAGGGCCCATCTTGTACTACCAGCCCTTCACAACTACTGACCTCTTGAACTGGAAACATCACACACCTTCCTATTCGCAGAAGCCTCAGGCCCTTATTGATCTCATGGGATCCATCTTCCAGACCCACTGTTCCACCTGGGATGATTGTCGCCAACTCCTCCTGACTCTAACACTGAGGAGAGACAGTGAATCATGGTGAAAGCATGAAAGTGGTTACAAGAGCAGGCCCTTATTGGTGTCCTAGACCCAGAGGATTGGGCATGGGTGGCGGCACCAGAAACTAAGCCTAACTGGGACTTTAACACTGAACAGGGACTGGCTGTGCTCCAACTATATCGGGAAGCACTCCTCCGAGGGGACCAAGAAGGGGCTAAATGACCCACAAACGTGACAAAACAACCTCACTTATTCAAAAACCCAATGAGTCTCTGGGGGATTTCTATGAATGGCTTTGCGAGGCCTTCAAGATCTACACTCCCTTCGACCCAGAAGCTCCAGAAAACCAGAGGATGGTGAATGCCGCTTTCGTGACACAAGCGGTGGCAGAAGAAGTTGCTGAGTGAGAAGCCAAAAAGCCAGTGAAACACCAAACCTCCCTACTAGTGGCAGCCCTGGGAAATGCCGACCCCACCAGATGAAACAGACCACCTTAAAAAGGGGGAAGCACCAGGAGGTCACCGCTGGCCAGAGACCAACGCGCTTACTTCAAAGAGAGCAGGCACTGGAAAAATGAGTGCCTCCAGAAGTCTCAGACACCAAGAGGAAGCATCCCTAAAGGAAAATACTGACCTGAGCCCCAAGACCACCTGATCAGGCTGGGAGGACTCAATCCCGAATAGGGGTACCGAGCTCACTGGAACTTGGCCCCCACGAGTCCATGGTCAAATTACAGACAATGACTTTCATGGTGAACACTGGTGCTGAACATTCTGTAGTCTGGAATTAACACCACAGCTGTCCCTCTTGGGACAAAGGACTGATCAACTCAACTACATCTCAAAAGAGCAGGAGTGGGCTGAAAAGGAAGGGGGAAGCTGAAACCCCCCAAGGGGCTTGGCTGCTCCCATATAACCAGGTTTTGGTGCCAAAAAGAGCAACACATGCCCTTGTCCAGCAATACCACTAGCTCACTCACCTAGGGAAAACTGCACTGTCTTGCTCAGGAGATACTATTACATAGCCTGACTGACTTCTCTCTGCAGCTCTGTCAGTGGCCAATGTCAAGTTTGCACAAGAACAACCCCTTGCAAGGCCCCTATGTTCCGGCAAGTGTCCAGCACACAGAAACAGCCCCCTTTGAAGATATCATAGTGGGCTTTATGGAAGTAAAACTGTGTCAAGGGTACAAATACCTGTTAGTGATGATATGCACCTTTTCAGGTTGGGTTGAGGCCTTACCCACTCACACAGAAGACAAGAGAAGTGACTAAAGCTCTCCTTAGAGAAGTCATTCCATGACACGGGCTGCCACTGTCCATTGGAAGTGACAACGGCCCAGCCTTCATGGCTGCCACAGTCCAAGAACTGATGAAAATGTTGAGAATTAAGTGGAGGCACCATACCACTTACAGGCCTCAGAGTTCAGGGAAAGTTGAGTGAATGAATCGAACCCTCGAAGCCACCCTAGCAAAGTTCTGCCAGGAAACTGGTCTCCCCTGGGTAGATTTATTCCCTTTGGCCCTTCTCTGAGTTAGGTGCAACCCAGGACCCACAGGCTACTCTCCCTTTGAAATTCTGTTTGGCCAGCCACCCCCTATCATCTGGGCATTCAGAGGAAGCCTCAGGCTTCTGGGGGAGGCCAACCTAGATTCCATTCTCCAGCAGCTTGGAAGAACTCTAGCTGAAATACATAAAACTGTCCTGTTCCAAAACCTTATCCCCTTGGGACACCCGGTGCACCCTCATCAGCCAGGGGACCAGGTCTGGGTCAAAGACTGGAGGAAAGAACACCTCCAGCCTTCCTGGACAGGTCCACATACTGTAATCCTTGTAACTCTCACTGCTCTTAAAGTTGCAGGTATCACCCCCTGGATTCATCATTCCAGGGTAAAGAAGGCCCATCATGATAAGGAACAGAACAGCTGGGCAGCCCAACCCATACTTGACCACCCCCTGAGAGTGCGAATCACCTGAGACCCT